>MU623369.1:0-261224 GCA_025201765.1 Daldinia sp. FL1419
ATTCTATTTTTTAGAAGAATTCTACTTTTAGAAGAATTTTATTTTTAGAATACACCTGGTGCAATGGAATGCTACTACTATTTAGAATGATTATAGGTTTTAGAATCATTTTGCGGTCTCATAAGGTCCCGGTATGGTATATATACCATACCGGGACCTTATGAGACCGCAAAATGATTCTAAAACCTATAATAATTCTAAATAATAATAACATTCCATTGCACCAGATATATTCTAAAAATAAAATTCTTCTAAAAATAAAATCATTCTAAAAAATAGAATGATTTTAAAAATAGAATTATTTTAAATTTTAAAAATTTAATAATAAATTTAAATTTTAAAAAGGGGGGTTTTCAATTCTAAATTTTTTTAAATTGAAGGTTTTTTTTTTTTTAATTAAATTGAAGATTTTGAAATCATACCCCACCATATTAAATTCTATTATTTATTAATTTATTTATTAATTTATATAATTTTTATTTAAACTATTTTTATTTATAAATTTATTAAAAACCAAATTGATTTTATTATATATATATTGAATTAATGTAGTGTGATTAGGTAAAAGGTAAAGATTTTATTAGTTTCTATAGAGTTAAACCTTCTAAAGTCTCTATAGCTTTTTTAAATATAAATAAATTCTTAAAAATTATTTTTCTTATTTAATTAACTTAAATTTATTATAATCTTTTAAAAATCATTTTTATAAACCTTTATATAAATATATATATTTTTTATTTTACAAAATTTAACTTTATTATATATACTAATTATTATTAATAAATAATTACTTTTATTAATTCTTTTATTTAATTATTTTAATACCTTCTTCAAAATATAATTACTTTATATTTTTTATTTTATATAATTTTTAATTATTATAGAATAATTAAAATATAAGGTATATCCTGCAAGAACTATTAAAGCTCTTATTTAAAATTAAAAATTAAAAAAATTAAAAAATTAAAAAATAATAAAAATTTTAATAACCTTATAAAATATACCTTATATTTTAATTATTATATTAAATTTTATTAATTTTTATAAAACTAAATTTTTTAAAATTTTTATAAGTTTTTTAAATATAAATAAGCCTTTAAGAATTATTTTTCTTATTTAATCAGTTTAAGTAGATTATGGTTTTTTAAAAGTCTTTTCTATAAAACCTTTGTACAAATATATATAATTTTAACTTTTCTTTTAAAGATATTAAACAAGAATTCTAATAGCTCCTATAAGATATGCCTTATATTTTAATTAACCTATAATAATTAGAGGTTATATAAGCTTAAGGATATAAAGTGATTATATCTTAAAGAATATAATAGGACAATTAGGTAGAAAAACTATTGTAAATAACTGCTCAGTAATGGTAGCATATATGATAAGATTATAGGTTAAAAGTATATATTATTTATATAAAACTTTACAAAAACAATCTTTAAAGAATTATATAGAATTTAAACTGATTAGGTAAGAAAATAACTTTTGAAAGTTTATTTATATCCAAAAGAGCATATAAATTTTAAAAGGGGTAATTAACAGGGTTTTTTAAGGTAATTTTTATTATATAATTATATTATTCTAGTTCAATATCCTCTTAAAATGCGCTACCATTGGCAAGCAATTATATATATTTATTAAATAAGAACTTTGATAGTTTTTGTAAAATATGCCTTATATTTTAATTAATCTATAACAGCCAGAGGTTGTACAAGCTTGAGGATATAAGGTGACTATATCCTAATGGAGGTATCAAAACAATCAGATAAATGAACTACTATATGTGACTATTTTGTAATAATAATGCATATAATGAGGTTATAAGCTTAAAAAAATGTATATTATTCGTATGAAACTATATGGAAATAACTCCTAATGAACTATCTATAATTTAAACTAATTAGGCAAAAAAGCAATTTTTAAAGGCTTATATATATTTAAATAAGTGTATGTAAATTTTATAAGGATTTATTAAGGTCCTTCGGAATAGTTTTTATTACATACTCCTATTACGTATTTATATTGCGTACTTTTATTACATATCCCTATTACATATTACAACTACATACTTACATTATACCAATTTACTGTTTTTCTATCTAATTAGCTTATTCCCTTTTTTAGGATATAATCACTTTATATCCTCTAACTTATACAGCCTCTGGTTTGCTATGGGTTAGTTAAAGTATAGGGCATATTTTGTAAGAGCCATTAGAACCTTTGTTTAATATTAAAGTAATTAATTAAAAGAATTAATAAAAATAATTATTTAGTAATAATAATACACTTTAAAGAGGTTATCTATATCTTTCTTATTTCATTAGTTACGCCACAATCCTAACTAACCAATTAATTCCCAAAAAAATCCCCCGCAATTTCAAATGTTTTCAACTACTATATAATAGCTTCTGATCAGAAACATATGCAACCTATCTCAAAAAACCACGAATTTGGCTATCTTTTAAATAATACCAATTATTAGTGTTTTTAAGTAGGTTTTGAATTAATATATTGAATTAAAGTGGTTTTAAATTTTAATATACCTTATACGCGCACTTATAGCTTCCCGTAGCGTATAGTTTTTTCGAGCTTATATTAGCAAATTCCCTAAAAATCGTTCAACCAAAGTATTAAATAGGAGTTTTAATAGTTACCTAAATGCAACGTGATTATATGCTGAAGAAGGTATTTAAATAATCAAATAAAAGGTTAATTAATACAAGTGATTACTAGCGCTCAAGAGATAAAATAAACAATATATTCAATAAAAGAGAGAATTTATAAATTATTGTAAAAGTTATAAAAAAAATAATGATTCTGAAGAACTTGATCTAATCAAACAAGAATTAACTTTAGAGGGCTTATATATTGAATGGGAGCTTTAATTCAGGGTTAATGCTATTAAATAGAAGTTTTAATTGAATAGGAGCTCTGATAGCTACTTATATGTAATGTAATTATATTTTAAGGAAGGTATTAACGTGATTAGATAAAAGGTTAATAGAAGTGACTGGTAGCAATGGTAATTGGTGTTCAAGAGATAGAATAGATGATATATTTAATTGGAGATAAGGTTGTAAATTATCGTAAGAAGTTATATAAATGGTAATGCTTAAAGAGCTTAACCTGATCAGGTAGGAATTAATTTTTGAGGGCTTATATATTGAATAGGAGCTTTAATTTAGGATTAATATTACTTAATATGAGCTTTAATAACTTTTGTAAGATATGCTATGCATTTCAGCTAGCCTACTACAAATGAAAAGGTATAAATGAAATAAAAGATGCAAGGTAATTCAATTTTAAGGGGGTTATTAAAGCGATCAAACAAAAGAACTAATAGGAGTAACTGCTAATAATAGTAGTTGGCGCTCAAGAGGTTATAGGCAACAGAGGTGTATATGATTGCAAGAAGTTATAAAATAACTTATCAAATTGTTGAGAACCTGATATATGAGAACTTGACCTGATCAGACAAGAATCAACTCTTGAGGGCCTGAATATAGAACAAGAGCTCTACCTAATTCAGGGTTAATGCTATTGAACAGGAGCTGTAGTTGATAGGAGCTGTAGTTGCTCTTGTAGGATATGCCTTACATTTTAATTACCCTATAACAAGTTAAAGGATACAAGGTAATTATATTTTGAGGAGGGTATTAAAATGATTGGATAGAATAATTAGTAGAGGTGATTGCTTATTAATGGTAGCGTGTACGATGAGGTTATATTTTATAAGAGGGTGAAGAATGTATATATTTGTATGAAGGTTTGTGAAGAAACTGATCTATAGAACCTAAGAGCTTGAGCTGATCAGATAGGAAAGATAATTTTCGAGGGCTTATTTATGTCCAAAAGAGCTGTGGAGACTTAGGAGGTTTGGTTTCAAGGAGGTTAATAGGGTCTTTATAGGATTGCATTTATTACTTAATTGTTTTACACTAGTTTAATATTGAACAGGAGCTTTGATAGTTCTTGTAGGATATGCCTTGTATTTTAATTAATCTATAGTAAGTTAGAGGTTGTATGAGTTAGAGGATATAAAGTAACTATATTTTAAAGAATATAATAAAATAATCAAATAGAAAAGCTGTTATAAATAACTATTTAACAATGGTAGCGCGTACGATAAAATTATAAGCTGAAAAAATATATATTATTAATATGAAATTTTATAAAGATGATCTCTAAAAAACTATATAAAATTTAAGCTGATCAAGTAAAAAAACAACTCCTGAAGGCCTATTTATATCCAAAAAAACATGTATAAACCTTAAAAGGGGGGGTTAATAGGATCCTTCAAAGTAGCTTTTATTACATAATTACATTACCTTAGTTCAATATTTATGAAATATTAAATTAATAATTATAAAATAAAATCGATTAATCCCAAAAGTCAAACTGGTCACAAAGCAACCAGTTCCAAAAAATTAGTATTTAATAAAAATAAAAAAGGCATATATTATTATATAAAGTTTTATAAGAAAATTGATGATTTTATGTTTAAGAATTTGAGTTGATTAATTAAGAAAAGCAACTTTTAAAGACTTATTTATATTTAAAATAATTTGTAGAAACTTTAAAAGGGTTAGTTCCATAAAGGTTAATAAAGTTTTACAAAATAACTTCAATTACATAATTACATTATTTAAGTTTAATAATTCTTTAAATTTGAAAAAAATTACAAAAAATCTTTTATAAATTTTCTAAAAATTTACAAAATTTTTTAAACCTTTTTTAATTAATTTTCAAATTTTTCCAAATTTTTAAATTTAATATTTTATAGAAGTTTGTTTAAAAAATAGAATTTTGGGAAAATATAGAATTCTTCTACGCATTTAAAAAGAAAATTTATGTGGGTTTTATGTTTGACCTACTTTTTTGGGGATTTTAATTAATTAAATCCTATAGATTCCTGAATTTTAGAATGATTTTAATTTTAGAATAATTTTATTAAATCCCTATGTTCTGCTATGGTATATATTACCTTACATGACGGGAAAAACAGCCTGTGAGGTAGCCATGCTAGGGCCCCGTTGACTCTAGAACTATACCACCTAATTAGCAAGCTGGGTGTTCAGTCTTGCATACCTAAACTATACTTTTAAGGGTTGGCCATTTTTAACTTGTCCGTAATAAGATAACTATATATTAATTTATCGTCTTCTGAGGTCATTTCTATCCGTTCTCAGATCATTTAACTTGGCTCTCGATGGAATTAGTCTTCGTCTGATCTTATTGTCTGGTCGGCACATTCTTAGTTTCACGGGAATTCATTCAGGATATAAGACATCTACAACCCTAATGCTTAACCCCAACGTAAAGGAGTATTTCATTTATGCGTTTGCCTACTTGGGTAAAGTAGTTTATGTGCTTATCGATATTGAGCTTACCACAAGCATAATATCCAATCACGATTCACCTTCTAACTACCTACGTTCAATATATCAAGGTTATCACGTAGTGTATATAAGGCGTACCGTAATTGCTAGTCTATAACTACGACGTCGTTTTTTTGCGATAAAGGTGGAAAACCTAGACCGGTGAAAATTAACGGTATCTGTAGCCATAAATGATAATTTGTACGGTGAATATATCCGATTATAAATGATACCTCCAGGTAGTCAGGAGACTTCTGAATCAGCATCGTCGTTAATCACAGTTGCTCCGGTTTGGATTTTATTTGAGTAGTACGGTAGAGGATATTCTAGTGTAGTTTGCACCTTTTACATCTGTCTACGCACCAGAAAATACATATTAAAAGAATTGATAATATTATTATCTATGGGGACGGGCACGTACCTACGATTAGCCAAGTAAAAGTGTGCCTCTTTCGGCGTACGTCTACTCATATTATACCTATGTGACATTAACAATCATACCCGGACTTAGGAAATTTTATAAGGTCTAGATTTCAACTTTTGCGGCAGAGTAAGAATCGTGATAGTCGATTTAGGCCACGTGATAGTAGGCTGAGAGAGAAGGCGGTATAATATATCTCTCGGTATTCGTATCTAGGTATATAAGGGGTTATGATATAAGTGTATGCGTGGTTAATTATATCTACTAGTGTACATGTACCTACCTAGTTATAGGTTGTAATTACACTTTTAATCGGCGCAACTGATAGTTTGCTAGTGATGACGCTATTCGTTTTTTGCCTATTCTCGTATTAGTCTAACCGACAACTTCGTGATAGTCTTAGTGGAGACTCAATTGCGTCATGGCCCTCAAGTTTCTTAATAAAGGAAGAGATTACACGTACAGTTAAGCAAATGTATATCTTCGTGGAAAAAGCTATGTTTAGATACCTCGGTAGCTTTCATGGACAATTACCTATACTAAGGTTAGATTATTTACCTAGGACCTAGGTAAGTATTTTAACCCGATTCAGCCGTTTTCACGCTTGCATAATCCAGAAAATTGTTTATACATAAATTCCCACTTCCCCTCATGTCTCGTGTATTTCGCGGATTTCCAGCCATCATCTCCAGAAATCAACTCCTGCACCAGAGAAGAATATCCACAATGCCAGTCGTTAGGTCCGCATATGATCCCAAGGACATGCAGTTCCGCCATCTCGGGCCAACGGGTCTGAAGGTAAGTGTATTGTCCTTGGGTGGATGGCTAACATATGGGGGCACCGAGAAGGGCGAAATTGTCAAAAAATGTCTTGAGACCGCCTGGAAACACGGCATTAATACCTTCGATACGGCAGAAACCTATGCTTCGGGAGAGTCTGAGCTGGAGATGGGTAACGCCTTGAAGGAACTTGACTGGCCTCGTGACGAGTACGTTCTTACCACTAAGATCTTCTTCGGTACCGGTCGCAAGGAACCAAACACTCGTGGGCTTAGCCGAAAACACATTGTTGAGGGTCTCAAGTCTTCTCTCGAACGTCTGCAACAACCGTATGTTGACGTCGTCTTCGCTCACCGCCCTGACTATGCTACACCTATGAGGGAAATCGTGGAGGGCTTCACTCAGGTCATTAGAAACCTCAACTTAGCCTACTACTGGGGTACGTCAGAGTGGAGTGCTACCCAGATCATGGAAGCCACCCAGATCGCAGAGCGATATAATCTTATTGCCCCAGTGGTTGAGCAACCCCAATACAACGCATTTCACCGCCAGCGATTCGAGGTTGAATACGCACCGCTCTTTGAGCAGTTCAAGTACGGCACCACTATTTGGTCTCCGCTCGCCTCTGGCCTATTAACCGGGAAGTACAACAACGGTATCCCCGAAGGATCACGGTTTGCCAAGCACGGAGACTTCTTTGACGGTACCATTAAGTCATTACAGACAGAAGAGGGCAAGGCAAAGATTGAGAAAGTCAAAAAACTGACCGCGATTGCCGAACGTCTCGGTGGAACTACTGCGTCGTTAGCATTGGCCTGGACTCTGAAGAACCCAAATGTCAGCACGGTAATTCTGGGCGCCACAAAAGTTGAGCAAATCGAAGACAACGTCAAGGCCCTCAAGTTGGTGGATAAAATAACGCCGGATGTATTGGAGGAGATCGAGAATATTCTTGACAACGCACCTGCGCAGCCGTCGAAGTATGGACGTGAGAGGTAGATAGATGCATGAGGGGGTTAAAGGAGTAAGGGATGGACGAAGGATCCGTAACCAACCAGCCGGATCTCACCGAATATTCCATAGAATCAAAATGGAATGAGACTAAAACATGATCATCCCGCTAATAATAGGGCCCCATGAGCACAGACCTTGCACTATTCAGATCTTTGTGAACTTGAATTTCTTAAATTTTTTATTTTTTCTTTCATACAAGAAGCTACCTGAAGGAATACCCGATTATATGAGCGGCTGACCACAAATGTTGGACGCCTAACATATCTCCCTTGATGACCCAAACCAAGACCCGAATAAAGGGGTAAAATTGCCCTCGCGTAACCCAAAATCTCTAAACTCCGTAAAGGTCTCCCTTAAGGCTAGCTTCTGTGTCCACTAATAGTATGATGATCACATGTCCGGACTGCAGGGACCAACTGTCATCGCCCCATCGACAATGAAGTTGGTACCATTTACCCAACTCGAACTTGGGCTGCATAGGAAGAGGACCACGTCTGCAATCTCCTCTGGGAGCCCCATGCGCCCCATAGGTAAGTGGGACTGGATGGTCTTTTCTAACGACGGAAGACTCTTAACGGCACCTTGCACCACGGGAGTATCCACCCATGACGGTGAGACGCAGTTGACGCGAATGTTGTGTTTGATGTTGTCGAGAGCTAGGATGCAAGTTAGTAGACAAGTTTTTTCCTGCATCGAGAGTGGGAATCGTAATGGCGGTCACCTACCTGCTGTCTTGGTTAAACCGATTACCGCGTGCTTCGAGGAAACGCATTGGACTATCTTGGGAAGCCCGATGTGTCCAACTACGGAGCTGATGTTGACAATAACTCCACGGGAGACACCCCGCGCGGGGAGTGATTCGTCGATAGCCACAGGCTTTTGGGCCGCCATGACTTTCGTGGCAGCTTTCAACACTAAGAATGATCCCTGTACGTTGACTTCGAAAGTCCTCCTTAGCGTGTCAAGGCCAGTTTCTGATACTTCGTTGTACTCTCCAAGAACCTAAGCATACACCATTAGTATGAAGAATAGTATGTGATGGACCAAGATCTTAGAGACGTACGGCAGCCCCGTTCACGACGTAGTCAAGGCGCCCAAAGGTGTCCGCCATGCGGTCGATGGCATTTTGGACTGATTCGGGATGTGCCACATCGAGTTGGTAGGCTTCTACACGGAACTCGGGATTTATGGCAACGGCTTTGCTCTCTGCGGCGGTCTTGATGGCGAGCTCAAGGTTGATATCTGCGACTACTAATCCTCTCACGCCGCGCTTTGCGAATGCTACGCAAATAGCTTTTGAAATTCCGCTACCTATTGTGAATTAGACCTTCTGCGAGAGGATCGAGGCGGATTTCTAGAAGGGCGTATCTTACCTCCGCCGGTAACGAAGGCGTTTCCTGTGAAATCCTGGCCAGCCATGTTGGTTGTATTATGGTATAGAAATCTGGTTTACTTTGTTGTTGGGTATCTTGGGAAGCGAAGGTGATTCTGGTTTTATAATGAAGATACAAAGGAAGAAAGCGATGTGAGGCGAGAGGGGATGTAGAGATATATATACACGTTGAAAATTCCGTTATAGGAAATCGTAAATTTGCCTTTTATGGTATTACTTATAACCCTAGTACGCGCCTATAGATAACCAGGCCCCTTACCCCTGGATACTTAGACTAGGGACAGAAGCGCGGATAGCGACAGAGAAAAAATGTGAATTTTTTCCCACATACACTACTTCTCTCTCTTTTGGTTTCGTCCTACCTATGATTTCGGTTACCGTGTCTTTGGTTGGTACCACACCCTTTCGGAAGCTTGGGTAACCAAGCACGATGTTGGATGGTTACAACCTGCGCCGGTAAATATTAGAAATCGGTCGAATTAAAGGCGACTAGACCATTCCCCATAGCAAATATACCATGCCATATTGAGCAGCCATCGACTTAAACTGAGGGGTCTATCATGAGATAATTCGTGGTCCAATATGATAGCATAGCTACTATTACACAGCCTGCTGCTAGGTTGATTTCGTCACAGTCACCTTTCCACTAAATATTTCCAAATAATGCAACTGCTAATGGTATACCATGCTTCCGTGTGATACGGAATGTGACCATAACAAGCTATATCCTATAGCCGACCGACCCCCATCAGGCTCGCCTACACTTGGCAATGTCTAGCAGATACCGAACGTTGTCACTCCAGCCAGGTCCCACAGAGTCTCCACAGCCACGTTTCTACTCCCTGGTAGAATTCACCAACCTGGTTTATATGCACTGTCGACATTGCCGCAGAGGGTTATTTGCAGATGGTCGATGGTCGATCTCCGCTTTGACTTCAGGATCGTACGAACCCAGCCTCTCCGGCCTCTAACCATAACTGCCCACTAACTACTAATAATTTCACCTCCGTCCTGCTTTTTGGATACCGGGGGGCCTCGACTCCAGACGAAAGAAGTCCTCGGCGATAAAGCCTTGAGCTGGAATTTCTAGCGGTGTATACGGCGCTACCTGGGTACCTAGGTGGTCTGTCAAACAACCTAATATCAAAGATAATTTCTTCAGCTCCCAACGTTTTTTTCTCCGTTCCCACCGTGTCCCCCCGTTCGCAGGCCATCCCGCACTTTTGGCGATGCTTCCTAGTAGCTAACTAGGGACGTAACCATGCCTCATGCATGTACGATGGACGATGTAAATAATGGACGCGAAGCAGATTTCCGGCCAGGTAGCAAGGGTTCCTGGCCAATATGTTCGTCGTACTTTAACACCGTGCCTTACTCCCCGGCGCCACATGGTCATAGATAATCTGCGGGGGGCACGTGGCTTGACTCCCGCCTTGCGTCTTGGCATCTTTGCATGTACGTAGTGAGACATCCTAGATTGTCTAGACGGTACATAGTAGTCTTTGGCGAGTAGCAGGATCTGGGCGGCTCGGCTTGTTGAGCAGTCACTTAGTGGCTTGCCGATTCCAAGGCATCGATTCCATCCAAACGCCTTCATTAATGCGAGTCAGCTGAGAAGAGTTCTGACTGGCTCACCTGTCCAACCCCGTTTGTTTCCGTGACCTGAGTGGATACTCGTTATTGTGAGCGTGCCTCGATCCACATATAGGACCATTCAATCTGGGAATATGGTCCTAGCTCGTTATCCTCATTATCTGCCCCTCTCGTAACTAGGCCCCTATCGATCTTTTAGAAGCGCTCCGGGAACTCTTCCACCTGGCCTGCCTGGCCTGCCTGGTAGCTCAGCCTGCTGTTGGTCGGGGTCATCGAGATAGGGGCTTGCTCGCAAAAGGTTTCAAGATCGAATTTAGGTCCAATTTTTATCAGCCCAAGGGTTCCGACGCGAATATCGGTCAAGGACCGTTCGATCGTGAGAAGCTAGAATAAATGAAGAATTATTAACGACGTCGGAATTGATGGCTAATTGGAACATCTCCGTCACATGCTGGATACCCGATGCATGTCCCATCCACGTGAAGAATATCCCGGGACATACAGGATCCTCCGAATACCCCGCGGGAAAAACCAGACAGACGAGACGAAAAAGTTATCACACCTCGGGAGGAGATACCTAGGCTAGGTCCTAGGCTACCTTGGGTATGTTTACTACGTACCAGGAAAGATTCGTCCGAATCGAAGCAGGGCTTGGGGAAATTACAAGATCCTGCTGAGGGCTCGCTGCATATGTTTCTAACTCAGTTCAACTTAGTCTGTTGTTTTGTGCTCGACTTTGTTAGGGTGCTGGGTTTATATGCGGTTTGAGCTTCCGTATTAAACCCTAGAGGGCGTCTAAATTCGATGCTTCTCACAAACCTAGCCTTATTGATCCCCAACGTTGCATTCTGCCACCCCGACCAGCTGAAAGGAGTAGGGACCACGAACACGGTAGCATTTTCAGCCGACTTGCAGGCCGGCCCGTTGAAGCTAGGTAATGGACCATATTTGCCCCCCCTGTAATGCATCGTGTTAGCAGAATTTCTTCCTGTTCAGTTACTTCACCTTGCAGCATTACATCGAAATGTCAAGTGATATGGTGTAAGGGTATACTTGACCTAGGTGTTCACACCTACGAACAGTAGCGATTAGCAATGGGCGATTAGCGCGGCCCTTCATTTTCTCCTTCCCGCCTGGGTTAGCTACTCGCTACCCTTTCGCTGGGACAATAGGCACGGTCAGGTTAGGTACTTACCACCTAGGTACGCATACGTAGTATATCCAGTGTGGGCGTCTTTTCGGCGCGACAAATTCTCCTAAGCTACGGGCTAAAGGTACCAAAGAAAATATCCAAGACGTCGCAAATATCTGACATGCATGTGCGAGACTAGGATGTATTCACCGCTTTGCTACGTAATGCTTTTTCTAGGTGAGAGAAACGGGTGTGCGGCTTGGTTCCGAGGCCATCCGAGACATTTATTCCCCGGTCTGCTCACGGGCCGACCATTTATCGCGTTCGGGCTCGAGCTTTGCTAGAGTGGGCGCTGGGACCTTCGCAGTGGTTTCGGGCAGGCTGGCAGGCTGGTAGGGTAGGAATAAAAAGTCATCAACCAACACCGACGAACTCATCAACTTCCGAGGACAGCCTCTTGTGGGGCGGCCCAATAAGTGTTTGGTCAGAGCTATGGCCTCTTGCTTATATTTATATTAATTGCGGATTATTGTGAGAAGAATTTGATGATTCTAACATTGGGAAAATAAACATCAACACGAATCACCGCTCCTCAGACAAATACGATAATACCAAACAGCTTACATTTTGTTGATATTAGCTCTACAGGAGGGTTACGCCAAGCTCGCCTAGTTACATGCTCTTCATTTCGAAACTTATGCTACAGGAGACCGGCAGAGAAACCAAGTGCCGCGGCGGTAGGTAAAAGGTGACAAGTCCTTCGGGGATATACGCTCGAAGTGGCTAGCCAGAATTCCATTCGCCAATGTATACGATTAAAAAACCACGCTATTGAGTTGATTATGCAACCTGCGACTTAAGGCTTCCAAAGGCCATGTGCTAATAGGCTGCTTAGTGGTTTGACGTCGACTACCCCCATCGGTAAGGATTGGCGATCGTCATACTGTATAGCAATCTAACCGGCGACTAGTTACATGAAATAGCAGCACATGGTGGCAAGGTACTCAACAATCTTCGATCGTGTAGATATTGGGCAGAAGACATACTATGTAGATACCGCAGTAGACGCGACGTCCAGTCCGGGCTGCCCCAGGGTCGAGAGTAGTGGGATACCCTACATAAGTTAGGTACCTAGATACTATGGAAGGCATGCAGTAAGATTGTCCCCCAGGACACCAAACCAAATTGTTCCTCCTGACCCCCTTTGTCGTGCTGATCCTGGAGTATCTCCGCATCTTATAGAATTTCTTTTTATGCCAATACGCATTACCCTACTCACAACATAGCCTTCCCGTAAATAATATACGGTCTATACGGTAAATCCACTTGGGTACCTTTTCCAACTAACTGGTATGGAAGTTCCCGGTCTCACAGGTTTATACTAGAAGACGAAAGTAGGGGCAAACCATAGGCCAGTCGTCAGTTATGCTTACCCAGGTACGCTACACTTCCCGATTCCCTACATTAGGTACGTACAGAGCCCCTCAAGTACGCCAATGCAATGGCACTCTGCAAGAATCATTATTTATTTGTTTAGTGACGTACCAACTACTACCTCGAGGTAGGTGCCTAGGTAGATAGCCGGATCTAAATTTAACTTGTTGTCGTATTAGGGCGGAAGAATCCGCTTGGTCCAAACCAGGTACCCTTAACATAGTAGTTCCAATAAACGTATAGCTGCATATTAGTTAGCGACGACTGTATTTCCAAATAGAAGATCCCCTGAATCACTTACGAAGAAGTCCTTCTTTAAATGGTAGAATAACCGATTGGGAGTCTCCTGGCCGCCCAGTATGCTTGCGAAGGTCTCTTTGGGTACTCCGCCGTACTTAAACTCGCAGAGCATGAGCTCGTTATGGCCAGTCAATAAGGGGCAACTTGCATAACCGTCATATGACGCCTTAAGCTCCTTGCCTCTCATCACCGCCAAAAGATTATCTATTAGAACTGGCGTTTGCGAGGTGATAGCTGCTGCGGTTTTACTGTTGGGGAGACTAGATGCGTCGCCAAGAGAGAAAACATTCTTGTACTTGGTATGCTGTGTAGTCGACTTATCCACATCGACCCAGCCTGCAGCATCCGCTGAAAGGAGAACCAAAATCAGTAACCTGAAACTCGACGGCCACCGTTATGGATATTTCTGGTGGGATCCTTACCTAATTGAGATTTAGCAACCCAGTCCCACGGCTTTTGCGGCGGTACCACGTCTATTAAAAAAAAATAATGTTAGCATATATTATACTAGCTCGTGGAACGGCACGGCCCGTAAATATGAGGAAATATTTATAACCGGTACCAAAAAATAGGGGAGAAAGATTAAAGGGGATTGGAGAAAGCTTACGTAGAAAGCCAAATTCTCTTTCAACAAGTGCTCCATTAGCACCATCCGCCAAGTTCTTAAATGTCGCCACTTTGTTCTTTGGGTCTACCTTGACCAAGTTATGGTGGAAAAGGCCTTCGACGTTGCGCTGTTTGCGTAGCTCTTCAAGAGCTTGTGAATATTTGGGAACGGCAAACATGGCTAGATGGGATTAACACGTGTAAATCAGTTCAACATAATAGATGGGTAGTCTTACTGGCAGCGCCTGTTGCGAATGTGATGTCAACATTATCTCGGACTCCATCCCGTTTCCACTGCGAATGGGCCATCCACATTATCTTCTGCGGAGCGCCGGCGCACTTGATGACACCAGCGGGCTGGGTAAAAATAGCCGGCCCTTTCTTAAAGGCTTGCACATTCTTCCATACCTGTTCCACAGTCTTCTCCGAATAGATGGACGATACCTGGCTGGCGGGGTCTTGTAGGGCCTGCTCAAGGCCTGATACGCCAGCAAAGTTAGTTTCTAGGCCCGGCGCTACTATTAGGTAGTCGTAAGAGACGTCAACTCCTTCTGATGTTTTTATCGCGTTGTTTGCAGGATCAAACGTAGACACCCGCAGAGGATAGTGTTTCACGCCCTGTGGAATTATTTCAGACATGGGTCGGTGCATGTCCGTCAGGCTTCTCAGGCCGGAACCAACAAGCGTCCATCCTGGCTATTTTGACGTTAGTAACGGGACGTAATAAGACGGAAGACGACTGGCTCACTTGATAGTGGTGGGTCTGAGCAGGGTCCAGGATGGCGATATCCTTATTCTCGAACTCGGTGCTTCGCTGTAACTGGGCAGCAACAGTAACTCCAGCTGTGCCTCCGCCAACAATAACTACACGATGGTGGGCCTTGGAGGGTATTGTAGTCGCGTAGGTTCTCGCGACGCTTCTAACTGGAACCCGAGCAAGTGGGCGAAGTACATTGACTCCAGCCATATTGTTGGGGGTATTATTTATGGATAGAGCTTTCTATTGGGTAACAGGAAAATAGAAATATCTACCGCTCTAAAAAATTGTACGCTGTTTACCTAGTAAGATTTTAGATTTTAGATATTAGTATTTATTATATTTAGGTATTGAATCTGGTAAATAGGAAGAAATAGGGAATCACGTGAAAGCACGCAATATTAGTTTCTTCCTTAAAAACCGCCCGACTTGTCTTATTTATTGCCTATTTGCTCTAGTGCGACCAATGAGATTTGTTATGCAATTAGATATAGAACCACAATCGTATGGATCCGCCGACTTCGTCTCGGAATTAGATGCGATATCCTTTTTAGCTCATAGAATTCGGTCGGCAATCGCTTCATATGAATGTAGATACCTAGATTAAATGGAACATACCTACCTAGGTAGGTACCTAGGTACTGATTTAATCATAATAGACTTATGTCGAGGGCGAGCATAGATATTTAATACAGAGGTAAGTTTGAAAAAGATTGACAGGTAGGTACCTACCTTAGGTACCTAAGCAGGCTTTGTAGCTTTAGGTAAAGTTGCATCAGAGCGTACTATAACGGAACGGCTCTCGGGTAATACTTAATAAATGAGTAGGTAGGTACCTGAGTATACGAACAAGGAACTATGATAGTTCTAACTAACCCCGACGTAAAACAATCCTATTATTTTAAACCAGGTTCATATAATCCCCTTTAACAACTAAATACTTAGATGTCTAGTTGTAAGATGGTTGTCCTTGAGTTATGAAAAGGCTGATTGGTTAAAACATGGAAAAGCCTTCCTAATAGAGTATATACTAGCTCGGTCAGCACTTACAAGATAGCGACATGTCGAATATGATCGATCGATTACTATTGATTATCACACCAAGTAAGAAAAACATATACTCGATGATGGCTCCTGATCAGATGGCTCGCAGAAAGAATTCGCAGCTTGCCTTGTGCCTCCCGATAGGTAAAGTTGTGAGATCGCCTAAGAGATATACTTAAGCTCTTTACGGCAATAGCAATAAATAATCAGGTTCTGTACGTTGCACATTGTATAGGGAGCTTACGCAGTGGTACGGCGCGACAATATCGGCTGACTTATACTTTTCTTGGCCGTATTGATATGGACAACGGTTTGACATTAGGCACCGACATTTGGTTATAGAATAAAACACACATTTCTCTGCTGAACTTTGCTTTTCATCTGTATAAAATTCTTAACCTTGAAAGTTTTCAGCTATGCTTGATCCGCTGCCAGGCTTTTGTCGGAGTGTATTGATAATTGCCTCTCCCCAGAATATCCGTATATCATCATTAGTCTCGGTAGTGGATTTTAGGACACGAGAACCAACCAAGATGGCGACATTGACGTTCGAAAATAGAGACCTTGAAACCTAGTTCAGCTCCAATACATCCAAATAGACGTTTGATCATCCTGCGTTAGAAAGCCCTCTCGTTCTTGATAGTCACTTTTGCGGTCCTACTCCGCTCAACGAAGTATCATCCGAGGACCATCAATCAAACAGAGTCCTATCTCGTTAAAGTGTGCAGTTGCATCGCGATCTCAGGTATCGCAAGTAACCCTGTCGGCTCTTGGCAACCCCATGGAAGAGACAAATACTTCATGTGGATCCGAGATGAGCTGCCTCGGTTATTCCCAACTGAAAGGTTCGTTTTATATGGTTATGATACGTCGCTGCAAGCGAGTACATCATCCAGAGAGTCTCCGATCTCGAAAGCTCATTCATCAACATTTTACAAGCGGATAGATGGACTTCACTAACGGCGAAACCGCTCGTATTTCTCGCCCGTAGCCTTGGCGCTGTCCTCTTAAAGCAAGCCTTCTTGATGCTTGGAGATCAACCAAGCAAGGAGGCTCTTGTTTTCGAAATCTCTATCCAGTCAAATTATCTCCGCGGCTTGAAAACAAATTCTCAGGAGCTTCTCTAGTATAAACTATGAAGATATATTGGGCGTATGAGACCGAAACGACCTCGACTATCACGGTATATTTAATAGTTCATTTAACACAATGCTTGTAACTAACAACCCGTGCTAATATATATGCGATATCTAGCCTATCGGGAATGACTAGCAGATCGGGGCCAGACACGATACTTGTGAATCCGAAATCTGCTACAGCAGGACGTTGTGATGAAGCTCCCTCGTCGACGATTGCAATTGATGGAAAACTATTCTGGTATAGTGAGATTTACTCGTGGAAATTATAGACTTCGAGTAATCGTGCATTGATTGTCAAGCATATGTGGAATGCACCCAGTCATTTTCGAAACGGTCCCTGTTCAAGACCCAGTCACTTGGGTATAACGAAGGCTTGTGCAAATACCTTTTTTAGTATTCCGGGCATATGCACTGACATATTTATCACAGTTATCTTAAAGTCTTTACGAGCGTTAGAACGCGGATTTACGTATGCAACAAACTGTTTTCGCGGCTACTTTTAGTTTCGATTGGATATGTGACAACACTGCTATTGGCTTATCAGAATGGTTGCGCAAAGGAGAAGAAGTCTCCTGGATCAGCAGCAAACCAGGGTCTGGAAAATCCACTATGATGAAATATATACAACCATTCAACATTCCATGAACTTCGACATCAGTGGTGTTTCCACATCCTCCTTCGAATATGCTCCCAGACATTACTGGATTCGGGTCTCTTCTATTTGATGCCTTGGGTGAATACGATGGGCGACCGGAATTCGTCTCGGATTTCCCAAAGACCTTACAAGCTTCCCTAGGACAAAGGTTAAGATTTTACTCTCAAGTAGACACTGGATGTGTTTGAAAGAGAATTTGGGGCTTCTCTCGGACTTAGAATCCATGAACACACTGGAATACCTTCCTTTCTACGTTTAGCCACGTTCTCTAATCTTCAACTCTACATCGAAGATGGATGGATACAAGACAGACAGCAGAGTGATCGCGGAGTCAACCATGCTCATCTTCAGCATTGCAGACAGCATGAAAATAGATAATCCACGCGGTTATGGTCATAGGAAAATAGCACAATCTCTTCTCTCAAAGGGGTTAATGGTTGAGAAAGACCTAATGGGCCTCGGTCGAATTATACGCTATATATTCAAGGAGGCAGGCGAGCGCTATCTCAACATAACAAGAGACCTAGTCAGTCACATAGAAGATACCGAAATCACGATTGATCGGGACCAAGCTTGTAAGGTAGAACGGGTTTATGGGGCGGGGCATGCTGAGGAGTTCTATAGACAAAAGTCTTAAGGAGGGGGCTAACCCTAACGCAAACAACGATTTCGGACAGTCGCTACTAGACTATATGTTGTCTGATAATTCAGCACACCCGCCAAATCCTGGTTATCTTCGCGAACTGTCGTTGCTGTTGATCAACCATGGCGCGTTATTACGCAAAACGGCAAGTGAAGAGTGGTCTATGTTTCTTGATCATCTAAAGAGAAATGGGTTAACTACCTTTCTCTATCTCGACACAGCCTTCCCTACGACCCGGCTCAATACAGGGAGGGACCGGCTACTGCTTCACGAAGATAGCTTAGGCGACGATGTTGAATTGCTTTCATGGTTTTTTTTTTTATTGTTTTTTTTTTTTTTTTTTTTTTTTTTTTTTTTTTTTTTTTTTTTTTTAGATTTATTAGAAGTTCCACCAAGCCAGAAGTAAAGGGGGTAATAGAACTTCAACAAACCCAATAAATTACTCCACGTGCACTACTGAGGTATATCGATGCGCTGCTTACGGTTATCCTCTTGAATCGATCCAGTCAAAGCTAGCTCGAGGGGATCTTTTAACGTATAGGGAGTTGATGTTGTCCATCTAACTTCTCATAACTGGGATGCGCGCTGTAAAAGAGCGATCTTAAAGAACCGGCGAAATAGCAATAATAGTGTACAGCAAGACTTTGATATGCTTACGGGATTCTAAGGAAAAGAAGGTATAGAAAAGGGAAACGGTCAAGTGTATTGCTACCTACTCAGTTTCCTTGTTCATAACTACGGATCTTGGCTTAACGATATGACGCCGGGCTTATGTTGCGATTGAATCACTCGTGGCTAAGCCGAAACAGCCAGAAATAAACTGAATAAATCAATTAGAACTGCGCCTTGATATCCCAGATGTGGTGAATCTAACGATAAAGCTAAACGCCTAATTGACGGACGATGCCATCTTTGCCGCGTCTACCTAAGCCGGCACCCTGCCGTGCCTTTTCGCGACCTAAAACGCCCTTTGCTGAGATACTCTTACACTAAATGGCAACTATGCATCCTTGGATAGCATAGAAATGCCAGGACGTAGCCTTCCCATGATCGACGGGAAATGTGATAACCTACGAAACAAAACGACTTTAAAAAAGCGTTTAAACGCCTGGCACTGGCCAAGCATATGCTACCATACCCACGGGCCAAGACTAAGCCGCACCAACCTTACATTTTACTATAAGGAACAATTGCGGCGTCGATAATAGGGGGTCTACGGTGAGCCATCGTCGACTCAGGGCCCCACTTTGATTTCCAGGAGATTTCTTCGCCCCGTGCCTTCTCGAAAGCCTCGCGGCATTCCGCCGGCAATTCGTCCAAGACATCCTTCGGTACGGCTGCGAGTCCCTGGAAATCAGCCAGGAACTCGGGTACCTCGTGCTGCTCGTAAACAGCAGACGGGAGGCTAGCAGGAGGTGTCTCCATGTGGGTGTCAATAACTTTGAAGTTACGAGGTATCTTCGGGTCTAAGGGCGGAAACCGTGCGCTGCCAGTCGGGGCGGAAGAATCCATGACTTGCTCAATCTTGGCATGCGTAGGCTGCATGATGGAAGGATACTGCATGGTATTGGTGTGGACGTCATAGACGCCAGAAAGATTAAGACGTCGAATAGCGCCAATTTCAGCGTTGAAACGACTAGAAAACAAGTTAATAAACAATCCCAAATGATCATAGCGAATGGTTCGCAAGAATCAGAACATACCTTGCTTCGCGAGCGTGCTCGAATTGCCAGTTAACATCGGTAACGTTTACACGCCTCTTTTTGATGTCTACCTTGCCATTCTGAGTGGGAACAGAGGGAGCCCCTGAGTGGTAAACAGCGCTAGCACCGTGCCATGCGACATATTGGTTCTTGTTGTATTCCTCGCCCTCAACGAACTTGTCGTTAGGATCGGCGAGTTCGCCCTCGACAACGCCCTCAGCTCGGGCCTTGGCAACCTCGTAGTCATCAATGATCCGCTTTCCACCGACAATGATTAACGCGCCAAACTCCCGGAATACCGAACGGGCTGTGACGATTCCTATCGCACGACCCTTGTAGGAATGGGGAATGATATCGCGTTCGATCATGTCGCGTTTCTCATCGTCATCCACAATGATCTTGTAGAGTCGCTTGTGTTTGGTAAAAAACAAGTAGGAATCTCGGAATCCTACACAACGGGCGGGTTCGGTAGACAACATGTAGAGGCGATCTCCGCGGCCAGCAACAGTAAACGTTCGACAACGATATTCGCGCCCTCCTTGCAGGTTTCCCATCTTGTCAACCTTGGTTTCTCCCTCGGGATCCACGGGCAATGCGACCTCGTCGTCAACAATATCCATCATATTGCCTTCCTTGTCAATTGTCTGTTGTGTAGGTTGATAAGAAGCTCCTTTCCGACCACCCCGACCCCTCCATCCACCGCGGCCACGACGTCTAGGGGGATCATTTGGATCACGTTGGGGAGTTTCAATCGGTAGGGTATCCCAATCCGGAGGTCGGTTCTTGGGGGGACGACCCAGACGTCTTCTTCTGATGACCGGTTGAGGCGGGGGAGAGGGTGATTTTGCAGAGGGTACATCGGAATCTTGATTTTCTTCGGGCTCTGCGCCAGATTCATCTTCGTTCTCCTGATCGTCAGGTTCAACTTGTTGCTCTCCGTCTGATGCGTCGGCATCCGGCATGACCTCATCCTCGATTTCTTCGAGAACCCTCGGGGTACTCTCTACGTTATTGGTGCTCGGGTTAGATATGCACCGTGGAATAGACTCATAGGAAAATATATTGGAAGGCGCAAAAGCAAAAGAAAAAATAGTTTCGTTGCGCGTGGGAGAGAATTGAAAACGACGAAGAGAAGTACTCACCAAGTTTTGCAGCCGCACGCTTTGCGGCTGCACGACCAGGACGTCGAGGAGCCATGTTCGAGGTTATATGATAGTAGCGCGCATAAAATAATTAGTTGGAAGAAGAAGGGAAGAAGATGGCGAAAATGCGACGTATCATACAAGTCCTGAGAATTCGGGAGTTAAAATGCGATGTGAGATGGAAGACGGAAGACGAAATATTGGAAAGTACAGTGCAGCGCGGACAATTTGGGGACGTACATAGTACAGCTAACGCGATTTCAAATGTGGGGCTGATTTAAGCTCCCTTCCGTGTAGAGCAGACTTGTATAGTACCTAACTAACCTAGGTATAGTGTAGTTATACAAGTACCTAACTCGATAAACCATTGAAACTTTTATACATACCAATTATGTGCCAAAGATTCCTCGACTTTCACCTCAAAACTTGAATACTTCTCAAAACTGTACTTATTAAATGAATTGATCGAGAAAGGCCTCTGCTTTTGTTGCCTTTTTTCACTATTCCAAATTTTGAGGTTCTTAGGTACTAATCCACTCTAGATGATAAGTACTTCTTCGTAAAGACACTAATAAAAGGTCTCTACTGGTGATACAGTCACAGATGCATTAACGATGATTCGAACAATACTTACACGAAAGACTTGCCTTTTTATTAGGTACTTGAATCTCTACAGATACTATACTAATTATTTCAATGAAAGATAATGCATTTCTTGCCTTATTACTCCACAACGCAGTTTCCAGTCTCTTGGGTCCGAGAGGCTGCCTGCTACTTATACCTAGGTTAGGTGCCTGTATCAACTCAAAACTAACTGCTCCTAGATGGAAACTAGTCCTGAATAGCACCATGCGATTAGAGTCGATCGTAGTCTTTTTAAAGTTTGACCTCACTAACCGCGTTACGGCAGGACAACTCCGGCTGTTATAGGTACTACCCCTATTCGTGTAAATAGTAGGACGCCGGTGTGATGCATTTCACTCTGGGCTAAGTACCTGCCGAATATACCAAATACAACTTGTAACTATACTGACTTATACAACAAGATTAGGAATCATATTAAATTTTAATTTTTTGGTTTTTTTTCTACGTAGCAAAACGATTCAAGCTATGATCCATCCGAACTTGGTCAGGGCAAAATCCACCGTCATCCCCAACAAACAAAACACTCGAATACCTTTTATATCAGTACTTCGACTAGCATCCCCTTCCCATCTTTAGCTACCCGTGTGCTCGCACTTTGAAGGGCCGCCTTGAAATCCCCTACCGTCTTGACCCTCAGGCCCTTCATCCACGTATTCGCATTCTCTTTCGCATTGTCCCAACCAACTTCTGACCCTGCTGCGGCCTCTGCTAGAGCAGCATAATTAGGTGTCGGGCGGAAAGATACGTTGATCTCTTCGTCGGTTGCTGAGATGTTAAGACCCTTAGGATAGACAAGTTCTGTAGAATTTCGGGGAGCTTTCCAGCCTAGAAAGAGATATATCAGTTAAGCCGTGACCCAAAAGATGAACTAATATACGCGTGTGTTTGTTCGGGACTTACCTCCGTTGTTCAAGACAATCGTTAGAATCGGAATCTCATATTTGCTAGCCACCCATAGCGCGGTAGACGGTGCGGCGCACATAAAGCTTCCATCGCCAACCAATTGGCACACGAGGCTCGGCTTCTCAGCCCCCTCCTTCTCTAGGTCTGCTAATGCCATTTTGACACCCAGCGCTGCGCCATTACTCCAACCAATACCCGTTCCACCGCAGTTGATCCAACTTCCCGGCCGACTAGGCTGTATTTGATCGTAGAGTAATTGTCCGGCTGTAACGGCTTCCACAACGTAGGTCGTTGAGTCCGGAAGAGATGATTTCAGGAGACTGCCAATATTGTGCCCATTCAATGTTTCTTCGTCGCCCAAGCGCGGCTGGGAAGCGATACTTGCTAAACGAGTCTTATGGGCTTCCGCACGAGCGTTACCGCGGGCCACATACTTGGGATCCCGTAGTGTTTCTATAAGCGAGGAATCACTCTTGATATGGTCTACCAATTGTTTAAGTGCGGTAAAGCTGTCTGCTTTCCAGCGCCCGTTTGCGGGAAAGAAAGAAACAGGGATCTGTTGATTGAGGGGATCGCAGTCTACGTGGTATATCCTAGCGTCTCTTGGAGGTGGGTTACGAGAAGGTATCCAAGGAACATCACAGTCGAGTAGGAGAACTACGTCCGCATCTTTACTACAATCGTCAGAGCTAAGACGGAATCCTTCAGAAGCGACGTGATCGAAAGGAAAGCACACATCGCTACCACCCGTATCATGGACGCGTATACCGGGGATGAGGTCTGCTAGGGCGACGAGGAGTTCCGGCGTCCGGCGATCACGGCCGGAATACCCCGTAATAATGAGCGGGCGTTCTGCCTGAACGAGCGCTGTAGAAATATCCTGGATAGCATCGGTCGGGAGCGCGCTTGGGCCGATCGGTACCCATTGCGCCTGATCTAACGAAGATGGTGGGATTTCTTGAGCTAAAACCTCCCTCGCGGCGGCGATATAAACGGGGCCCTTGGGCGTGCTGCTTGCGAATTGAAGCGCGCGTCCGATGGTTTGCTTAATATTCAATCCAGTGCGAACTTCACCTGTGTATCTGCAGTATTGCTTCACGATAGCTTTTTGATCGGGTGCTTCTTGTAGCCAATGCATGTACTCCGTTCTGGAGCCAGGGAGTTCCCCAGATTCTGTGTACGGGCACAGGCCAGCAAAGATGAAGACCGGGGCACGGCCGACACTAGCATTATGGATACCTTGACCAAGAGCCTGTGTCCCTACGTCGACGTGAACGAGAACAGCCTGCGGCCGTCCTGTTACCCGTGCATACCCGTCAGCCATCGAAATCGCCGTGACCTCAGAAGGGCACGTAATCATCCTAGGCCAAGAGTTGGGCCGCTCCCTCTTGCCTTTGACAATGGCTTCGATGATGGATGGATGATCCGATCCAACATTAACAAAGCATGCCGTTATACCAGCCTTGTGACCATGGTAAGCGCTGATATCACTAACGAGTAAACGGTAATACATACTTCCCAAAGTGCCTCGAACAGGGCGAAAGCGGTCGTATACCTAACTATGAGTTAATCCAAACAACTGATTTATAATAATTGGCCAAGGACATACGATCCAGAAGTATCCTGCGTTGTAGCCATATCTGCAGGCTTAGAGGTCTGAGGTATGCGTTGGTGTGTTGAAAAGGCAGCTGTAGATGCAAGCGGTATTCCTGCACGAGACCAGCGTGTAAAAGGCGAGACGGTTCCCGATGCACGAAGATAATAGGGATTTCGGGAGGTATTTATCGCCAACCTGCGGGCGAGCGAACTTCGAAAAACCATCCTAGTAGATATGGGCTGTGGTGGATAGCCTTTGTAGAATAGGAGGGGAGATTTTGGAATTGTGCAGGGCGGGTGGCATCGGACATGATCTAGTTACACAAGTTGCTAGGATTATTTGTTTCTATTTAAAAGGATATCATCCCTTTTGATGACTAACAAGATATCCCGTAACTAACGGTTAGCCCTTTACGATAACTCGGAGGAGGCTTTTCTAAGTATGAATTTGTTTGTAACTAGATAAACCCCTTTTTGATATTTCTATTTTTTATTTTCGGCTTTAAATTTCACAGTCAATTATGATCAGCTCCTAGGACCTGACCTAGGTAGGTACACAGAGGTTGGCGCATCCTATTCTGCGAATGATACCCCCCATGTTAGCCAACAAGACAAGACGAGAGGAATATGAGAGCGTATGATGCCCGGCTACATACGCCCTGTGGTTTCCGGTTACGGAGCTGTAGTCCCCAAATTGAAGAATATGTACATATCCCATGGCTCCGAACGGCTTAGGCTATCTCTTTTTTTCATTGGAGTTCACTCTTCGATCAAGGGATGCGTAACCAACTTACAGCACCCCCCCCTACAAAAGTATCGAGGATTCCCTAGGTACTCATACCTGTTCTCGCCGCATAATTGGCAAGCAATTTCTACCGTTTATTGCTTTGAGTCATAGCAGCTCGGTCTAATGACATGTCGCTTTCCGCCGGTAAATCGACGCCAATATAGGATGCCGCAAGGGGTGGTCTAAGAACGTAACCTAGTAAGTTTATGTTCCAATGATTTCTAGTCAGTCGTGGCAAGACCCGTGTACAGGAACACGCCAAACCACTAAGATCTAGGGTTGGGGAACTCTCATTCTAAGTAATTCGAGAATCCAACACCTTAATCATACTTCCTTATACTTCGATGGAAGAATCGACTTAAGGGGGTGATAATCTTTGCACTTTCGAGAAACGTCGTTAATTCTTCGTGAGTGCCATTATGGCATCGGGATATACATTGCGAGTATAGAGCTATCAATACGGACCTGAAGCGCAGTTCAGCCCATCGTAAACCGCAGATATTTGTCAACTAACAAACAGTCCCACAGTTCCCCATCCAATCCCATCGAGTCCCTTCTCTTGATTCCTAAAACCCATATGCTAACCTAGCATTAAACCCCCTGTTCAGATTACGCCAACTCCGATCCCGAGAACCCTATTGACGGCAAGGTAAGTAACAGGCGAGTGGCTGGATGAAGGGTCCCTTACAACTGGTGTGGCGCTATTGACGCTCAACCGTAACTTCATTCCTTACTATTACAACGCCTTCTTCTGGCTTTTCCCCGTGGGGTATATGCCCCATTGTTACATTCACATCGTTGCCTTGGTCCTGCAGTTCGATATACGGCCCGTCTCCGTTGGTGCTGAACATCGTCCCCATGAGACTCTTGGTGAAGTAAGGGTCCGAAGGCGGATGAGATGAACCCTTGGACTCGTTCCAGCCTCTGACTTGGGAGGCGGTCGGGCGATTCGGAGTGTTGGCCTTGCGGTTTCGTTTACGGAAGAGGAACGCAAGCTCGGGGAAGCAGACGCACAGGTTACCGGAGGCGAGCTCGGCCGCTCCCCAGAGAAGGATCTCCGGTTGCCTCCAGGATGTGTCGAGATTGCCGCTATTCTTAAGTCGCACGACGAAACCAATTGTCGCAAAAATCGGGGCGCTGCACTCGGTAAGTATGCGATCGGCAACGTTTCGAACACCTTATCCGACTTGAGGGTTTACATTCTGTTCTCATAATAGAAGGCAACACATACCATAAACCAAAAGTAAATGCTAATACGACAAGAGTCTGCTTTAGTTTATCCATCTGCAGCTGTCGCACAGCGTGGACGGGAAGTAGTAGAATTAGGAAATCGGTCACTGTGTTAAAGCCGCCGCTGATATTCAATATGAGGTTCGTCTGCACACACTTGCCAGGGATCGTCTTGTCCCAAATTTTCTCACGAGGCGAGCATTCAAAGATCTTGACGAAAGTAGTAATCCCGTAAAAGCCGCTGATGATTACGATGAGCAAAACGATGAGTATGTCAAATACGCTCCACCGGATGGGCGAAAAGACGCGACGATAGAGCGCCAGGACCGCAAGCTTAGTGACTCCAATCATAATACCGTATTCGATAGACGCAACATTAAACCAGTACGAGGCTTCATGAAGCTGAGCCGGCGTGATATCCCAACCATGCTGGCCACCGTGATGAGACATGGTGGCCCTCATAATACCGCAGTAGGCGACCGTGCCCGCCCACGCGATCGTCACTATAAAATCTTCGAATATCCATACTCGCTTAATAGCAATCCGGGCGTAACAACGCAAAATAAAGAATATAGTAACAAGAGGAAGACATACTCCTATGGTGATGTCGGCGAGGTTAGCTAGCGAGGCCGGATGCTCGGGATTGGACTTTACGCCAGGCGGCGGCTCCAGAGCCGGCGTAAAAGTGGGTGTAGGAGCCGTAGAGGTCTCTGACATTCTGGGGGCCATGACACGAAGTCAAGCGGAGAGGAAGAGAGAACGGGCCTAGTGAGATTACACCCGCATATATAAATCAGTAGGATCTCAAGTCATCTTATTCCTAAATCAATTCTACGGTGGTAGCGAATAATTCCTTATGTCTCACTGTTCTCGTAATGAGTACATTTATTCAGCCCCCCCACGTAGTATTGCATAAAAGCTGACACCATCCATACCTACATAACGCCTCCTTTCCAGCTTTCCATGCAGCTGTTCCATGGCGACATGGGTCTTTGCATCCGTTCTGACATGCAGCGTACCAGCGCGGAGATGATATATGATATCCTACTGCAACCTGCTGTAACTCCTCCCACACGCAGGCAATTAATAACCCCGTCTCAAGCCACCCGTGGCAATACAGCCAGTCAAGGCGATCGGGCAATGTGTGATGGAGGGAGGATGAATGAATAGCGTGCTGATCCAGTAGTCCGGTTTACATGCCACCTGAGTCGTAATTATCGTTCTAGATGTTTGCCCGTGGCATGCTGAGCTGCATCCTGCTGCGCCAGTAAGAGGAAGAACCTTACACGGCAGAAAGCAATATACAAAGCGCCGAAAGGGCGACCCCAGGTGCATTGAGACAATTCTTTTTTATACGCGTCCGTAGTATCTAATGAAAGACTGCCTCTTTCGGATTCGTTATCCTGGTCTCTTTCAATCCTTCGCCACGTTGTTTATGATACCCTCCACTGGCAATCGGGCACTTTTGTAGACAATCTAACATCGAAGCCGTTGGGTTACCTTTTCCAAGTTTTCTGTTTTCCTTCTTCTCTTCAATCCCCTCCTGTACTACCGGCTGGGCAATAATGGGCACTTTAGGTACGCCACACCAATATAATGGTCACCGACAATAGATGCTAACACGCTCAGACCGTGACGCAACCGAGTCTACCTCGACGTTACCTGACCCCGACACCCTGTCGGAGGTCGAGGAGTCGAAGTTGATGCGTAAGATCGACCTCCACGTGCTCCCCATGCTCTTTTTGATCTACGTCGCAGCCTTTCTGGATAGGTAAGTCTACTCGTGCGCGCGCTGGAAATTCCCCGATTGATGGTGGTGACTTTCTAGGGCGAACATATCGAATGCTCTCACCATGAGCTTACCGCAGGAGTTGGGATTGACAGGTCAACAGCCTAACATTGCGCTGGCCGTGTTCTTTGTTCCTTACATTGTTTTCGAAATACCTTCAAACATCTTGATGAAACGATTCAGCCC
The DNA here is from genome assembly GCA_025201765.1 of Daldinia sp. FL1419. Taxonomy (NCBI): domain Eukaryota; kingdom Fungi; phylum Ascomycota; class Sordariomycetes; order Xylariales; family Hypoxylaceae; genus Daldinia; species Daldinia sp. FL1419. The sequence goes on from MU623369.1 coordinate 28,274, forward strand.
TCACGTATGGCTGTCTCTTTGCATCTTCTGTTTCGGCGTCGTCATGCTGGGTCAAGGCTTCATCCGGAATTATAGCGGCCTGCTCGCGACGCGCTTCTTACTTGGGTTCTTTGAAGCTGGCATCTTCCCAGGAAGTTTCTATCTAATAAGTTTCTGGTATAAGCGACAAGAGTCGCAGAAGCGATTTACTGTTTATTTTTGCTCCGTTATTTTGGCTTCTGCATTCGGTGGCCTATTGGCCTCTGCGATCGCAGAAATGGACGGAATACGAGGCATAAGTAATTGGAGATGGATATTTATATTAGAAGGTATCCTAACGATTCTAGTCGCTATTGCAGGGTTTTTCTTCGTCAGTGACTTTCCTGGCGAGGTAAAATGGTTGTCTGAGAGGGAAAAGCAATTTGTTTTGAACAAGACTCGTACCCACGAGAGCCTTTCGGAGCAAAAGATTACTGGGCACGACGTTACTGAGTTCTTCAAGGATCCTAAGAATTACCTCGGTGCGATAATGTACTTCTGTGAGTATCTTTTTTTTTTTTTTTTCTTTCTCCTTTTTCTTTTTTTTCTCCTTATTTCCTCGATAATCCCGTGCTAAGTCCTACCAGGTGTTGTTGTTCCGGTTTATGCGTTCGCCTATTTTACACCGACGATTGTCAAGACGCTCGGATACTCTGTAGTCCAAACACAGCTGCACTCCATCCCTCCCTTTGCTGCTGCGCTAGGATTATGTCTTGTTCTAACCTATCTGTCGGATCGAACAGATAGTCGTCTTCCTTACATCATGTTCCCTGTCGCTGTTCTTATCGCAGGACTTGCGATTTTGATGACAACTCATGCCAACTTTTCAGTCCAGTATGCAGGACTTTGTCTAGTCTGTATGGGTGCCTTCAGTGCGGGTCCTGTAGTGATTTGCTGGTACCTTATGAATCTCCAGGGACATAAGCAGCGAAGCATTGGTTCCGCGTGGATGATCAGCTTTGGTAATACGGGTGGAATTCTGGCTCCTTTCGCATTTCTGCCAAAAGACGCACCGTACTATCATCCTGGCTACTCGGCGTGTATGGCGGTCGCGGCTGTGGGAGTTGCCGCGAATCTATGCTATGCACTCCTTATAGTGAGGGAAAGGCGTAAGGTACAACATGATGGCGGAACCGAGAAGACGCATGATCTGTCATTGTAGATGTACTTCACCGAGGCTGCCTGCGGGTGATAACACACTTGGGCCTAACCGCTGGAACGTGGAACTTGAGAGTACCTAAAGGCCCGCAGATACAACCGCAGATACAACCGCAGATACAACGTAAGGGAGTGTAGCACCGTTTGTGGCTCCGCCATGTCAGGTACATTTACTGGATATAAAACCTATAATATCCGCCTGTCATAAGAGAACAAGCAGGTGGCTCAGGTTGGCCATGTTATATCCTTTAGATCACATTTCTTTAGAACATTATATCCGCTAGATCATAGATTTAATATTTTCCCACTTGTTTCCATGGCCGCCGAATTAGAATCTGGCCTTGGTTCAAAGGGCTCTGAAGGTGCGATTACAACCCTTACTCCGAGCCGAGCGTATCCCTATTTATGTTGCTAATTCTTTTTGTAAAAACAAAAAGTCCATGTTGTATCTGCAGAACCTGTCGCAGCTAGTTCGGCTCCTGCCGAACCGGCTGCAGGCTTGTCAACGGCAAGTTGCCCACCATTCAATCGTCGAATCCTCCGTGGTGCTAACGTATGCCGGCATGCAGGCGCGGAAACTATTCATCTCTACTACCGTCATCCTGATGAACTTCAATGTTACATTGGGTTCGTCTCTACCCAGTGGAGCGGGAGACACTCTGAACGCTCATTTTGGTGTTTCGTCTGAACTCCAGAAGCCGTTGCCTGTAGCCGTCTTCCTTGTTGGTTACAGTGAGTATCTACAATAATTGACAAGCAAAACAACGTCGATAGGTGCTAATAGATGCTTTCTAACAAGTATTCGGTCCCATAATATTCGCCCCGCTCTCCGAATCATGGGGCCGTCGTCCTGTCTTCCTAGTATCGTTTGGCATCTATACAGCATTTACACTTGGATGTGCCCTAGCTCCAAACTGGCCAGTCTTTCTCTTCTTCCGCTTCATGCTAGGTTGCGGGGCAGCCGCGCCGCAAACCGTTTCAGGCGGGCTTTTTTGTGATATCTATCCCGATCTGGGGCCCCGCGGCCTGGCCATGACGATGCTCGGCCTAACCTCTAATATTGGACCCCTCGTGGGCCCTATCATCTCGGGATTCACTTCAACCAAAGTTTGGCAATGGCAGTTTTGGAGCGCTTTGATTCTTGCCGGTGCCAACTGGCCTATGCTACTTTTTATACCCGAAACGTTCGCTCCTGTAGTCAACGCCCGCAGGATAGAAAAGACCACAAAGACGAAATCGCACCAATCCGTTATATCCGTTATCGCTAAGACAAAATCAAGCCTTTGGAATCGGGTGGGAGTTCTAGCCCGCCCTATCCGCATCCTCTCGGAGCCGCTCGTTTTCTTTACGGACTTATTCATCCTCTACCAATTCGTCATCTATTTCCTCTACTTTGGAGCATATCCGGTCATATTCCGCGGTACGTACTCCATGTCGAGCGGGATTTCTGCTTTGATGTTTATCCCTACTGGTATCGGAGGTGTTTTTGCCATTGCTATATTTGTAGCTTGGGATAAGTTTCATAAAAGCAGTGCCGAAAAAGGAAGGTCGTGGGCTCTTCAAGAGGAGTACCGAAGGCTTCCACTGGCTTGTCTCGGAGGACCCTTGTTCGCTTTGTCCGAATTTTGGCTAGGATGGACTGCTCGGCCAACCATTCATTGGATCGTTCCCGCATTATCAGGCATATCGTTAGGCATCGGCATCGATCTCACATTCATCGCATTAAACAACTACCTCACGGATGCGTACGGCATTTACAGTGCGTCGGCGTTAGCGTCAAGTGTTTTTACACGAAATATTTTTGCAGCGATTCTCATTCCTCTTACAACATACCCGCTATATCAAAATCTAGGTACCGATTGGGCCTGCACACTGCTGGGATGTCTATGTGTTGCTTTGACCCCGATCCCATTCGCGTTTATTCGCTGGGGTCCAGCCCTGAGAAGACGCAGTTCTTTCTGCCAAAAGATAGCACGTATGAAAGACGAGGACGAGGGTGGTAACATGGTGGTTCCTCTTTGACCGAGTTAATTCCGACCATACGTTGCACTTTGCTTTGTAACAACCCGAATGGCTGGGATTCGAAAATTTGCATAGTGTAACTAGTAACTACAAGTTCATAGAAGGTCCATAGAAAATTCAGAAAATTCAAAAGGATTGGCTGTCCCTTGCTTTTCGATTCCACCAGTCACACAAGGAATGCTCCAAGCCGGGCAAAGCCCAGCCGAAGTATGGTCGCACAGAAGTAACGTCGGGGGACGATTCAGCGTCAAGACGCATAACTCCTTAAGCTTATTTCGAAGTAATACTACTCAGCTGATATCAACCCATCCTCCATTACAATTCGGCCCCGTTGATCTTTTACTCCCTCGAGTCCTAGAATTAAAGATTACGAATGTGTGTTCCGTAGCAATCGCCACCCATCACCCCACGGGCGGAAAGCTTCTACTGCATACTACATGTACGCACTCAACTCGATAGATTATCTGCATTTTAAAATAGTTATCGTGAAGCAATACCAATCCGAATCAGAATTGCCTTTTCATCGTAGTGTATCTTTGTATCTTCAAGGCCCACTATATAATGTTGCATTAGCTCCCGCTGTGGAGTAGTCGAATTGTCGAATTCATAATGAAAGACGTTACGGATTTGTATCCCCTTAACTGGCACAAAATAGCAACCCCCCTGAAAAACGTACAGTACATGGCCTAAGCTTTCAGTTAATCAGATTACATATAATAGATCTCGTTGTTTCAATTGCCATATAGCGATTTATAATATTGAAAAATGCTGGTACAACTGGCACAGGCAAAATTAGGTATAAGATTAGGTATTTTGATTTCACTGGTTAGAGTGATTATTTTTGGCTTACCTATGTTTTTGCTACCTCTTGTACTGTACGTATATCTGAATGGGGTGCTATTTTGTGCCAGTTAAGGGGATACATATGTAGGTAGGTAGGTAGTTATTATGGATCCTCTGTAATAGTGCAAATTAAAGAATCCTTGTCATATTTATCTTCATAATTTCATATGTATGAACTACTTGATCCCGGGTAGTTACATTTCATCCAAAATCCAGACGCACGTCAGAACCCTATCAAAGATGGATCGAGCAAGTGATCAACGCCTCAGCGCGGAAAAGTGGCTGTTTGTACTACCACGTAAACCGGCCCCAGTGCAGAGACCTCCTACTGAGCGTATGAAGATTCGAAATCGGACCCGATCTGGAGTGCGGGGTCTGACTCAAAGTTGGTCCTCTTCTCAGCATACGAGGACTCCTTCTCGCTCCCAACTTGAAGTAATGGGTCGGCCTCAAATGTGCCCCGCTTGGTCGCATAGGACGAATCGTCCGGGGTTCCAATAGTGAGCGATGGATCAGCCTCAAAATCTAACCAAGTCAGCATCTATTATAAGTGGTAATTCGTAACCCAAAGAGAACCTACTCTCAGGCTTCGGCGTTGGAGCAGCAGCAGCGATCGCTACGATCAATGGGAGGAGGAGAAAGCTCTTCATGATGAAAAGTAGGGCTTGTCCGAGTGCTTGCTATAAGTGGCAAAGGCAGATTGACTGGGAGTAATCCGTAATAAGCAGAGTAACGTGGGTTTCGATGATGTCTAAGGAGAGAAGATGCCCGGAATGGCTTTTCGAACAACACTCCATTTATACAATTTCTGTACCTCACCATTCTTGTCTTGTTCGGTAGTTGTCATAAGGCTGAACCAAAGGGAAAACGCCATATCCGCTCCCCACGGGCGAAATCGCTGAGACTCGCAGACTCGCAGATCCCTCACTACTCAGCGGAGAACTATACGTTAAGCCGGCTTACATGTGGAGAATAAGACCCAGTTAAGCGACTCTTAGGTCACTCCGAGTTAATAGTTCGAAATGTGAGCCTAAGAAGATGCAGTATCATGAGCAACTCAACCTATAAGGTAAGGCAAGGTGGCTCAAGATATCGCAGCATCTCAAGTTCCATAGCACACATGTGCTGTAACCCCCCACATAGGTATGTTTTCGTTCTGGCCAAACTTGTCCCACGTAAGCAGAAGTGGGCTTACGAGCTTCGGGGAAATATCAATCAGTAGAAGATCGATCAAGTAACTACTCCTGCCAAGGTGTTTACATCCGCAACTCATTCGTTAGGTGCTATCAAGCTATTCCTATTGTGATAGACGGCAAATAGCTACGGAGGGCTTTGGGGGAAACTATAGTCTCGCCTTGAACTACGATATGAACCCTGGTACTCATAATCACTACCGGCAGGGTTAGGTAAATAAGCTATAGCTACCTACCTATGCAACCGAATGCGGGGGATTCAACCAACTCCAAAATCTTTATAGATGATCCATTACAAGATTGTACTACAACACCACACATTTTAACTGCAGCGAATGACAACAAAATCCGCTCTTTCGAAGAACAGTATCATCGTACGAGATCTAGGCTTAGAGGCTCTATCCGTAAGTGCTCAAAGAAAACTTCACCAACACATCCCCGACTATCCAACTACTTATTCACTAGACCAGGCGGCACACCTAGGTTCCATTGCTGCTTTCCAATATCTCAGAAACAGCCAGCGCCATGCCCCTCAAATTCGCATATCACCCCCTTTCTGGCTCTGCCTTGGATTCTCCTTCGGCCCCACCGGCTGATGAAAAAGAAGAAGAATATGCGGAGTGCCAGCACCATAGAGTCCATAGCCGGACACGGATATACCACTGGATCGCTCATGTTGCGAGCTTGCTCGTCATTATCAGTCTATTTGCGCTATTGATACGCTCCTACGACGGCGCCCTCATAGCTGCAAGATGTTGGGACATGCATAATTACTACTGTGAGGACTCAGAGTCTCCTGCACCTTACCTCCGTCACATGTTAGCGGTTAAACTTACACCTTTATCCAGCCCCTGTCAATGAGGCCTTGGCAACTCAGCCCTACATCACGGTCCGCTTCAACGGATCACTCTGGTATGAGTCGGCTTTCAAAGGTCCGCCGACCCCAGCGGTTGAAGAGGCCTGGCATTCAATTATGCAATACGGTATGATTGCTGTGTCCGCATCCGACTACGAGAAAGTCAACCATTCAGTCCGTACCGCGGTCCAGTTTCCGGAAGAAGCTGGAGGCGGATACATGGTCACGACAGTAGGGACGCACCAACTGCATTGTCTACATTTTCTCTGGCAAGACCATCATCGTACCTACTTTCCGGATGTTCTACGCAAAGTCGATGATGTTCCAGAGCTATACGAGCGACATTTTGAGCATTGCGTGGATTATATCCGACAGAGCATTATGTGCAACTTCGATACAGGCTTGGTGACATATGATTGGGTCCTGCAACATCAAAATCCAACTCCCAACTCGAATGCCATGCACAAATGCGTGAATTGGGACGCGGCGCAAGAGTGGCTGCGACATCGAGCAGTTCAAATTCCGGATGGGTTCAAGTGGAAGCAGCCTGAGGGACAGGAAAGCCTACCATGGAATCCTTGAGAGGACTTCAAAGATGGAGGGTAGAGGCTTGATAAATGATAGGTTGTCGGTAGCGGCCGGGATATGCAGTGACAATGTTGGATAACCTCTTTCAGACGGAAAGCCAAGGCTAGATCCGCTTTTCAACGAATCAGTGCCGTAATTCTTAGCCCCCAAGTCCAATAAATAATAAGATTCGCATTATCCTCGAGAATCTTCCTACACGATGCATCTGACAAATAAACCCCTGCTTATAGCCCTGCTCCAATAAATCAGCTACAACGGTCCGAATAGAAGAGATATCTCCATAATTCACAATTCATAACCTCATTCATACAGTAATAAAGACGAGAGACGTAGTACAAACAACAAAGCCCACCAACAACAAATGTAGTGCAACGTCGGGTTGGTAAACTAACTGAATCTGAGACTGCATAACTCTTACTCGCATAGAGCGGAATTCAAACCCGAGTCGAACATCCGCGTCTTAAAGCGGGAGTGGCTTAACCGAGGCTTGATAAAACTCGAAAAGGAGATGATCGTATGCATACATGTAAGATCAAGGTTCCATTGGCTCGACATATTACATCCCAACCACATCACAACAGCTCGCGGTACCAACTTCTTGGCCTATCCAAATGTCCCTTGCTCGCATTGCCACTATAGCAATGCCACTGTCTTGTCGTAGGCTTGGTATCATAGTAGTTGAGGATAACAGAAGATATGATCTAGTTCTGTTACATTGCAGGCCAATAATGGTACCCTATTATTTAGTGGCGCGTATTGCTCCAACTGTATAACCATAGTTATGATGAGAAGTCTAACTAAAACGTGCCTCAATAATTATATGCTAGACCCATCACCATGTTGTACAGAAGAACATGCAGTAAGCTTAACGGTGACACTACCAGATCACCACGGGAGGAACCGCAAACAAGAAGAACCCATCCAGTGTTATGTACCCATCAGCCTCCCAGTCCACGAGGACGCCCCACTAGCAAGGATCGAATCACCTTCGGATTGAGACGGCGGAGGATTTATATGTTACACTCTAGAGGCGTATACATGAATCCTTCGGACATCGACCCATGAATTAATTTGACGGGAAGATGAAGAAATCCGCTACTTGTGTTGCTACCCTCCAAAACCAGCGCATCGGCAAACTGCCTGCCATGTACATTACCGCCCGTAATGGTAGACGTATCCGAAGAACCTATTAGAAAGCGTGGCAGGTTTCCGGATGCAATGCGACAACTGTGGCGTTTCTTACCTACGTCGAGGAAGCAAGAATAGTAGATTATTATCTTGCGATCGCAGGAGATATCGTTTCGGTGGCTTGCCAACGATGGTCACCCCTAATCGCGCCAATATAGCCAAGATATCCGAAAGATCTCGATTCTCCTGCCTAGAGAAGTGAACCCCAAAAATATCCTACGGAACGGGTGGGCGGCAAACACATGCGGAGCAGATTTATTCTATTCAGCTGGTTCATGTTCACCGTGGAATCCGAGGTTTACTCGCCCTGCCCCTGATTTCAACGGCCAAGTAAAAGAGGCATGTATTTCGATTGCATTTCCAATGTTACTACATACCTCAATGATAGGGCCTGTCCGAGCCCGATGATTAGCATGAGCAGGGCGTATCTGGGCTATTGGCTTTGTCTACAATTTGTCGATTATTCTTGACAAAGGCAGAGGGAGTATGTTATCGCAGGTGCGCGTAAGATGCGTGTCGACGAGCGCGGACACGGCGCATCCATATTTGGAATGAGGCGCTGAAACTCCGCATATTAATTAATCAACCATAATGGGGGGTAGCGAGTGCTGAAATAGAAAAGCAAATGGCTCAGCCTCAGGCCAGAACCCCCTCGAGCCGGCTTCACCAGGCGTCCACTGTCGGATCATGCTCCAGGGACACTTAGGATGAGTTTCCCTAGGCTTAAGCCACCCAGTTGCGCGGAGAGAGCGCCTACTCGTCATTCAATTTGCTATCAACCTCTTATGTAGGCACCTCCCAAGTACTCAATATAAGATTTAGCTCGGATGAGCGGCTGCTTTGGCTGAATCCTTGGGTGCTAGGCAATGAAGAGACAAGAAACCGTCCGACGCCATCTCGTATGGCCATATAGGGGGGCATATTCATCGAATGACGATGAATAGAAATGGGGGCACGTCAGACAGAAAAGAAAATCTCGGCTTGATACCCAGGGCTTTAAAACGACTACGTAAAGTGCTTATAGTATACATGTGATTGTAGTTTACGGAGGTGAAGACGATCATTGCCAACCATAAGGGTCACCACATCGTCGTATTTCTAGACGCTGTGGCTTCTCTTAATGCATATGTCGTACTCGGACATGAAGCTTCCTTAGGGTAACCTTATTGTGCAATTCACATTAGTTAGGTAGAACTATCATATGCATTTTGACAATGAAACTCCAAAGCCCTCATCCCTCTTAGGTGTTACTACCGATTAGACAGCTAGGCAAATATAACAAAAAGCCACCCTTAAGGTGAAGTCTATACTGACGAGACTATGAGGAAGGTTAGCTACTGAATATTCGGATGTCTTTGGGATGGTAGTAGGAGTTGAATCGTAGTCCGAAGCATTGAATAGCCGGTATTATATGTGCGATAGCGTCTACGCGGTTTCTTCATATTGCAATAGACATTTTAGATTTACCGTATTCAGATATCACTAACCTGGTGGATATGAGATTATTAGGACAACAATTGGGATGAATTGGCAAATAGTGTACTACCTAGTAGCCTTAGATACTTCAAATCTTAGATCGCTGACGCTCACTCTCCGTAGCCCCTTTTCTTCTTCCTTAAACGAGTGTAATTGTCTTCAACTCCCATTTGTCTAAGCATTAATATTAGACCTCACCATAGTATCCATGGGTACCTAGATATCAACTCTACAATGCTTCCGTGAACTTCCACTAATAAATTAGAAGTTCCTATCGTATGCACTCAGAGCAGTGAAATAGTCTCATGCCCTTGCGTCAGTCTCGGTGTCAAAGTCGAGCTCGAAAGGCTCATATGGCAAAGTCCATTTTCCTTCCACTTTTCTCGACGTCTTCTTTTCTCTAAGCCCATCGATCATAATCTTCATATCATGCCTCACCCCGACTTACATACTTACATAGGTACATGCACATTCTCGATAGGATTGTTGGGTTTCTAGACTTGTACAATATATAGAAAAAAGGGCTTTCTCTATATACAGGAGCTCCATAGTCTTCATATATAGTGTTACTCACGGAACAGCGATGTTGTTCCCTCGCTTCTTGATCCGCCTCGTGACAAGGATACCTCGTACTGTAATTCCGGCAGTCCCATATTCCGTTAATACAGCAACCTGTGATAAAGGCTTATGATATTCAATCTTTTAGGACCGACCATGACATTAGAATTGAGCAGTTCTCAAGTAAAGCTTCGATAGAACTAATAGGGTGAATATCACAAGAGGTTGTAGAGGAGTACAAGTCCAGGCGAATGAAATAAAGGGTGCCTATGAACGATGCCTAGGTACCTAGAGACCATCTTGATTAGTTCAATTTAACTCACTGAAACCTACTCCAGAACGTAGTCGGTCTCATAATGCTTTAAGATCTCCTATATGATGGAGCGATTGGTATAGGTTAAGAAGTATTGGCTATGTGACTCCCAGGCTGACTACATACAGATGCTTAAAACTGGCACGTCGAGAGAAGTAGCTTAGACCATGTCTGCTTTTAGTCTTACAGAAGTAATCCCCGGAAATTTCTATACTAATTATCGCATTACCCTTCCTTACAGTTACCACCCCTTTCTGTCACTTACGTTTCATCACCTACCTATTTGTCTCATACACCCTTCATTCTTCCTTATGGACAGCAAATAGTTAGTGATGCTAGTAAAAGCATGAGCAATCCGCTATCGTGCTATCCTTACTCTAGGAGGCCTCTGTTTGTGACTTATTTCCTAGTAGAGTAAAAGGTATTGCACTTCTATTAGACGATTGGGGGTTGTGCAACGGAGAAAGCATTACGGCTTCCAACAGCGAGGGAGACGAGGCTGCTAGGACAAGCTGGCAACGGGAAAGATGAAGGGAAATAGAAAAGGAGAGTTTGCCTAATAAGTGCCGTTATTTTATTCTAATACTACCTACCTCTGAATATTTCTTATTCTACAATTAATCTTTTTATTAACGCTATATGCTTTATACACTCTGAGGCTTATTCCATGACTTAAATAGAACACAAGGCTCTACGTGCATAATATACATTGAACCCCTATTATCGGCATTCATGCGGCTTGAATTAAAGATGCCTTGTTGTACCAATGAATGACCCCAAGTTTTGCATCACGGCATAGAGAAGACGATACATACGGTCCTAGAGACCTTGACTCGATATATCTGAAGTCGAAGAGATATTTAGGGGCCATGCAAAAGTACCTTAAGTTATTAGCCGCATATTGGGTTGGAAATTCTCGTAAAACCGACAACGAGAATGATTATACCATGAAATTAAACATGGCTCAGGGTAAGGATAAAGCGAAACACGATATCCTACATGAATTTGGCCACGCGCCGGGACTCAACCACGAGCACCAACACCCCGACTGTAAAATCATATTCGATCGTTCTGCGTTGAGAAACCAAGGGTTAGAGGACTTCGAAATCCAACGGGACTATGAGAAGAAAAATGTCGTTGGTGCTATGGTTATACCTCATGACGTCCGCTCCATCATGCATTACTCCGTTGTCCCAAAAATAGTGAAAAATCTCAGTACGGAAATCCCACACAACGATGTCTTATCAGATGGTGACAAGGAAATTCTTATGACGTTATATCCAGCCATTGGAGCCTGTACCTGTCACCAAGCCCCCCATGATCCCACGAGTGGCATCTCTCCTAGTTATTTCTAGACTCTTTTGGGTAGTCTAAATTGTAAATATTCCTTTAATTAATCGATTTATTAGTAGCTCTTCATATACTCCTTAATTGTCTGGCTTGTTACGTGATTCTTCTTAAAGGCCCTGCCGACTAGGTATATTACAAAGTATGGGATAATGTTCTACATCTACTCAGTTATTTATTAGTCGTTTTAAAGTCTTAAGCTGAAGAAAACAAGCTAATATATTATTATTGGGTACTAGTGAGAATTATCGGTTTCATTCAATGGAATCACATTCACGCATATGGGAATCATGAAACATTGTAGTTATAATACCTACGGAGAGTTCGACAGTTAACAGGCTATCTTGAGAGATCAGCGGGGGATAGAGTGTATATCTTATACCTTATCATTGGCGATAAGGGGGGATAAATCTACTGGAGGACGACTATTTACCCCTATTATCTTGGCGGGGAAGACTGTATCGTCTATATGTATAACCTAGGTGACTTATTAGACTGCAACATCCCCTTACATAACTTTTCTACATACCTCTTATCGTTCAACCTGATAGGTTCCCAGACTAGGTACATACCTAACATATATGTATGCTGCATGTAACTATCTCCTAACTCGCAAACCTTATCTTCCCTGCCGCCGCTAATGACGCAGCCGAGAACGATGATGAGCGGAGAAAACGCTCACTTGTCGCCTTCGAGCCCGAGATATCTCCTGCTCTGCGTTTTCTCTCCCAATCCGCTTGGTGGAACTGCTATATTCTTGGAGTAACCTGGCCAAGTTGAAACTAGCCTCTTTCTCGCGAAACGGGATGCGGCCGAAAACGGTGTTAACGATCAACGACCTGTGATGCGTATATCTGGACGTCTAGCTGCTTTCAATTCTAATAATTCTAATCAAGTATTACGATGTGAATAAGACGTCGGTTTCACTTCGAGTTCTCTGTTCATAATAGCATCACTAAAAATACGACTTTGCCCATTGCAGTATGGTGACCTCTACGATGTTTGGAGAGGAGCCTGAGCAGGTATGTGGGCGAACAAACCCGGGGTACAAGATTTTGTGGGGGTTGGGTAGTGATTGCGCTTCTACAACCAAGGCCTATTGGGGTAGGATCTCTTCTCAAGATCACTTCAAAGAGTTTGTCTATGCTGGCACATTTGCACTCGTACTGTTCTCCACCATCTTGGTCTACGCAATTCGTAGGCCGAGTGTTGGTAAGAACACTATGCGCCCGTTGACACCTACTACACCAGGACTCGAGAAAGCGACGTCGAAAATCAACAATACGCCCGGGAGCCGTGGCCGCGAATGGGGCAAGTGGATTCCGTCCGACTTCCGGATGCCAAAGCCGGATCCATATCCGGACTGGTCGGTCGAGCATACCAAGCCGCTCCCGTACAGGCCGTTTCGTTATGGACCCAAATATAACGTGACCATGGGACTCCGATCAGTTAAACATGTCGATTGGATTGAGCTTGACAACCACTTCCCACGATACCACGCAGATAAAGCGCGACGAATCCAGGAGCGTGGCGATAAGTGCTGCAGGACGGCACCCGAGGCGTACCCCGCTGCGGTTGAACTACTTGAAGAGCTGGTCGACTACTTGCCGGCGCGGTACCCGTCGCTGTATAAGCGAACGAATATTGGAATTGATAACCTTTGGTCTGGCGAGAGCTTCGACATCGTAACGCGGCCACTGGCGGAGGATCCCATGCAAATATCAGCGCGTCTGGTGCAAGACGATCTAGCGATCATGATTGAGAAAGCGGATGGTCAATATTATCTCCTAGCAGGCGCAATCTTATTGCCAGGCTTTTGGCGACTGGAAGACAAGTACGGCATGGCTCTGCCGGAGATCCATACATCCGGAGACGTACCACAGTTTCGAGAAAAGCTCGAAAAAGGGATGCTTAACTTCTTCCGCCGTCTCCGGCCGGACGAGATGGTGGCGCGTAATAATTACTTCTTCCAAGTAGACAGCGACCTAGGATGGTCGTGGAGTATCGGATCGGAAGATGCGCCGGAGGCGAGTTGGAACACCGCGGAGAAGAATCGAGCGGTTGAGCACCATTACTTCCGTTCTGAAAGACAGACGCTACGACGATTGCCCCGCACAGGCGGCGTAGTATTTACAATTCGAACATATTTCCATCCCATCACAGAGGTCGCCGAGGAAGATTACGTACCGGGACGGTTAGCGAGCGCGATAAGAAGCTGGGGAGATGATGTAAGTCGGTACAAAGGAAAGGAGAGGTATGGGGATGTGTTATTAGAGTACTTGGATAAAAAGCACGAGGAACAGATAGCAAGGGGTTTGGATCTCAGTCGTGAAGATGAGGTTCGAGCGTATCCATACTAGGACCCAATTGCGTACCTCGCTCTAATCCTCGAATCGAGTAATTTTTATTATTATCGAGAAACATTATGCATTCATCGTAATCGGAATTACAACACACTTCCACGTTGACTAGGTAGTAGGTATAAAATCCTATACTTTTTAAATCAGCGTTGAATTTGGCAAGTTGAGGTTCTAAATTATGGTAGTTAGTGAGTTAGAAATAAATAAATAAGTTTAAGGGGAAATGAATAGTTAGCTAGGTAGGTTTATGCAACAATCGATGCCGCATAGTAGAAATGACAGCATTATCGGAAGAACGCAGTCCCCTGCGCCGTTACGCAACCTTTTAGAAGCTGCAGCCGCGGGTTTGCCCTCTTGCGCAGGTGCCCAGGTGCCCAGGTGGCTTCTAATCCACCATCCCGCTACTGTACAAACTTACCTACCTCTAGTTGCCTACCTATAAGGTATCTTACCTACCTAGCTTCAAACTTAGAGCTTCAACTACAGCCATACAACCAAAAAGCGTCGAGTTCAAACTCGATCATAGTCATGTTTAATTGATCCAATACTTCCCTCTCATAATAAATAACGCAATTATAAAGTCAGATAACATAAACCGCCCCGAATGGAATCAGCGCCGCCCCAGCAGGGCGTGCTGAGCTGGCGCCTCAGTTCGCATCCCATCACGCTGCTAACTTTTCTCGCATTCCGCATCTGTAAGTCGCCAGCTTTTTATATGCCTTCCCTTACGTCCCTGATCAAAATATAGTAAATTGATGTAGTTAGAGTATATAAAACTAACACAAGACTCTTTGTCTAGCGTCGCTCCTCGTATATCTCTTCGGCGTCATCCTTACGGATAACATGGTACTCATCTTTATCATCACGATCCTCCTACTAGCTGCCGATTTCTACTACCTGAAGAATATCGCCGGACGGCGATTAGTTGGCCTGCGCTGGTGGAACGAGGTTGACCCGTCCACCGGCGACAGCCGCTGGGTGTTCGAAAGCAGCGACCCGGCCGTTCGCACCATCAACGCTACTGATAGCCGCTTCTTCTGGCTTGCCATTTACGCGCAGCCTGTGCTATGGGTTGCCCTCGCTATATTGGCCTTTGTGCGCCTTAAGTTTATGTGGCTGCCTCTTGTTGGTAAGTTTCCCGCGGCGGAATGATGGTGAGGGAAAGGAAGAGAAAGGAAAGCTAACAGTTTGCCAAACAGCCATTGCGCTCTCCCTGACGATTACCAACTCCCTCGCCTTCTCGCGCTGCGACAAGTTCAGCCAAGCATCTAACATTGCAGGCAGTGCTCTCTACTCGGGCAATATCGCAGGCAACCTCGCAAGCAATATGGTCGGTCGCTTGTTCACCTTTGGTCGATCGTGATCTACCATCCCACTCAGAACCCAGAAAATCGAACGTGTTGAATGGAAAAGAAGGACTTACCCGGATATTTTTGATACCAGCTCGAAAGGTAGCAGGTCTTTTACTGCTTGTCATAGTGTATTTCTGTCTATTGTAGCAGACTTCGGGCCAAGAGCCTGGTGTAATATCATAGTATTTATGATTTGACGACATCGAAGAATATTTGCAAAGAGATATACAAGTAACTTCTATTCATAAGCCATGAGGTGGGGGATGTCAGTCTTTCATGATGGCAATCGGAATAGATGAATTGCTGTTAGGCCACTGCTAATAGTATACCATACCATAACCCGTACAACTTGATATCGCTACTCGTAACGACCTAGGTACCTATCGACTCTATGAACAACTACGCTTTCATATCACGGGCGTAACCATAGTTCAGGTGGAGGCTGACCTCACGGCAGTATGACTTCTAGAGTTTATTTAAGCCACCATGATGATTCCCAATTACTCACTTATAAACAGTTAAATAATCCAGTAGATTCATATATATACAAGCCAATTAGACTTGAAGCCCCCACGTCACCTCTACCCATCTCAAAACCTCAGAGACAGACATACCATATCGTCCCTCGATTCAGTCCAACTCGAATAGCCTTTCCTCCCCTTAACATGCTACACGGGGTATATAGGAGTAACGAAAGTATAAAGTCATATACGCGTAAGGGAGTAATTTTTCTCTTGCCTGCTCTCTCGCTCGTTCTCACTTATTCTCATATATACCACTACCACCACATACATAAATAATTAGTATGATATAAGACCCGTGAGAACTCTGACACCGCTTGGAAAACATCAGGGATTTAGCACAACATCACTACGGTATTATAGCTAGCCGTCATTACGATTGGTGTGTCGCGCGGCTGTTTCGCCCCGCGTCCTCAATCGCTGCGTCCAGGTGTCGTTCCTCTTCTTCCAAATGCCGTATTTCTTCCTCCGTCATACCCTCTTCGATTAGATGCGCGTAGCGAGACTGGAACGGCGGTGTTGTCGTACTAGGACGCCCGGCGGATGCTAGGTCTGACTGGCTATTTGCAGCAAATGCTGCTCCTGGGGGTAGTGGTGGCGATGATGCACGATCTGAGTACGGCGCGTAAGACGAATCGTCAGGGCGTACCATGCTATCGCGTTGGTCGTGTATGCGTCCGTTATGATCAGGTGGAAACGCTGAGCGTGGTGACGATTCCGACATATTAACGGCCTCCTTATCCGCGATCATAGCATGCGAACCCGAGGCCGTCGTGTAGTCCGTGCCGCCTACGCGCTCGCTGTTGTTACGACGCCGTAGACAGAAGAACCACACCAAAGCCACAACGATAATAATAACTCCGACGGCGCAGCCTACCGCAATTCCTACAATAGCACCGGTACTCAGCCCTCGGCGAGCAGAAGACGCATCCGAAGCCGGTTGAACCGACGCATCCGCAGCAGACGTTGCTGTAACCGTCGACGTCCCGGTGCTTTCGCTCGCAGACCCTTTGATATCCTCCTGAAACGCCGGCTTTGAATCTGTCTCGGTATCTTGAATAAGACGGCTAGCTATATCAAATCCTTCAGAATAAGTAACGGCAAGGACCTGACTAAAACTGCTACCGCTAGATGTAGTATTTTCCCACTGAATTTCGTAGTATAAAGGCTGCATAAGATTATCGCCGTAAGTGGTTTTGAGATCTCCAGTAAGCATAAGAGTCATGCTTTCATTCGTTGCTATTTCATATCATTAGCATTACGGACTCAAATAGCAAACAGATTATGCGGCATACCCGGGAAATAGCTTGGTGGAAGCATCGACCGATCTTGTCTTCCTATTACTACCCGCCCGTCTAGAGGAGAACCCGCGCTGGTACCCGTTTGGCCTACATTATCCTCCATCTTTCCTATCGCAACAGTGGCCCTAGTATCATAACGCTTAAGATAGATGGCGCTGACGTTCAGCTCTCTAATACCTTGCCCTTTGTTAAAATGTATGACCTGGTCCGTCCCTTCAGGTCTGTAAACAGGAGGCGTCGGAAGAGTTTGCATTTGAATTACTAAATTCGGGGAAGATCCCATCGTCGCCGTTCCCGTGTCCATCCCGCCAGTCGATGCCGGCGAAGGTCCGCCAGCAGTACGGGACGCATCGTCTTCCGCTCCCACCAACCCTACTAAAGAGGCCAGGATCCCGAATCTCGAGGCATCGAGCCGCATCGTTATGTGAACAATATCGGGATATCGTTGTTGTGATACTCCCCAAAGCCCAGATACCCAAGTCTCAGCACATATCCAATTCCAATAGTATCTCGACCAGTTATGCCCGCTTTCGTATGTATAAATGTTCGTTGCACCAATGATACAGCCGGAGACCTGGTTAAAAGCACCAAGCGAGATCCAAATCGAAGAAGCGATGGGAAAAGATGAGGAGAATCCGTCCGGGCACGAGAGGAAGGAAAGGAAAGTCGGAAGAGCAGGGGGCAGGCCTGTCAGCTCTCAGCTGTGCCCGCTAGGGAATGGATGAAGATGTGCGGGTCCGGGTCTATCGTTACAAGTGCACCAACCATGTTCAGCATGCAGTAAGCCAATGGACACCAGACTGCGCCTTTAAACCCAGCTAGTTCGCAGGATGGATGGCACCATCAGTTACGAGCCTATAGACGAGATCAACGCCAACCCGCAAGATCTCCGTACTTTTTACATACGCAGGACGCTTATACGTGTGTAGGTATTGCAAGACACACGTACATACCAGACCGTACATACGGTATAAGGCCGGCTACTATGGCTTGCCTTATGGGGCCGGACCCCGGTTTTGCCCAGCCCGCTAGGCTATTTGCTAGGAATGCCTTAAAGGAATCGTGCCAATGCCCTAAAACCACAACTCGAGCGTGCCAAATACGAACGAATACACAAGCAAGATGGGAGTGTTGTGCCCTATTCGGTGAACCCAGAAAGACATGATAGTTAAGCCGTTCTTAGTTGATGATGATGCTATAGTACCACTCGTCATAGCGTGGCTTATCTCGGCCAAATTTCCAGATGGAGGATAAGAATATATTCCTCAGATACATACCTAGATCCTAGATACCTAGTAGGCCTTGGTTGTAACGGATGAGAGCTGTCGTATCGAGATGCCGCGTAAAGCAAGGCGGCATGTACAAATTCTGCTAACGCTGTACATAGTCATACCACCTCGAAACAGGACCGTCTACAGTACATTAAACAAAATCCGATGGGCGATAGGGCCTCTGCGGTGAAGGAACAAAGCGGCTAGGTTAGGCAAATGGAACCTTTTTGGAGATCACGGATCCGCACCCCGAGCTAACATGATATTCATGATTGGTTCAACCCTTGCTGACAGCGTTACCCGTCTGACGACAGGGTCCATTAAGGTGAAGGGGTCCAGATCCTTTGAGGCTAGGATTGATTTTGAAGGCAAGTGTCTTTTGAGTATGTAACCAATATGTATAAAACAGCTTCCCAAGGGGCGGATTTGGAAGATTTAAAAATAAGAATAGTATGATATCGTATCCAAATCTTATCGAGTGTCATTCTCTCATTATAAGCCCAGGGTATCTCGTCATCGGTAGCTCGTAAAGTATATCCTTTTTTTGTTTTTTTTTTCTTCGCTCCCGTTGAGCAACAAAGTTCGGTCTCAATTTAATAAAGATGAACTCTGCACAGTCAGACCAAAAGAATGGGGCTGAGCCAGAAATAACAAATTTTAGACTGCGGCTGATCAGACCTTCGGCTGGGTTTAGCGTCCTCTTAGCGCCTCAACGCCTCGACATGGGTGGTAGGTAATGTATCGCAACAGCACTCTTTACACCCTTGGCGGGGTTATAAAGACCCGGGGAGCTTATATGTATACAGTACTTATTATATAAGCCTGTTGTTTAAGCCGTACAATATCTCTTGTACGAATGTTATTATAATTGTATGTAGTTTTAGGGTATTGTATTGTGCACAGCTGAGAAACTAACACTGATATAAGGGGTGTATTATAAGTGCAAAAATAGCAATGCCGTTACCTATTAAGGTAGTTATCAATAGGTATTATCCCTAAAGGGGTGGTTGCACACATTCTTTTTACGGATTCCCGACCATTTCAAGCTTTTTCACGTCTCACCACATATGTCATAAGTGCCTATATTAAGGTACCTACCTCACCTACATATCTCACTACATCAAGCACGCCATCTACCATATTAAAACCATACGGTAATCAATTACCACCAATCTCTTGTGCGACAAAAAAATGCTAAACTTGAGCCGCGAGGAACCCCATATTCTCCCTTCCGACCCTCCATCGACACGTGCGTATAAATCATTCGGTGACCGCCTTTATATTTCAGCCTCAAGTCTCTACAATGTCGGAGTAGTTAAGTCATCATATGTCGAAATATATCTATTTCCGTTGCATGACATCTGTGTGCGAGATTAGTCAACCCAACTGAATCGGATGGACTAGCTACAGCCCATCGTTGGTCCACCAAGACCGAGAGAGGCGTCCACACATGCATAGGTTAATATCTGCTTTATAAAACATCGCGTTATACACAGGTTATATTCCGAGTTCTATATAAGGTAGGTATTTGTACATAAAAAAGAAATATCGTAATTCGATAATTACCTAGACATACCATCTATAGTTGATTACAATCTCAAGATACACATAGGTAGATCGGCAAGGTATGATCGTCTGAAGACTCCAAGGGATGTGTCTCGACTGCATAAACCAGAAAGAGATAGGTTGTAAACTAACGTCGATCATAAATGAATGAACATGATGCTATCTAAGAGCAGCTCACCTTCTAGAAGTGTAGGAGGGATGAGACGGCAGAAGATGATCCCAGATTGATGGTGTAGGGGGTAGGTGACCCTACTTCCTTTAGGATCTAAGAACACATGCGGGAGAATCAATAACCGGTTTTGCCACAAGAGGTCGGTAACCAAGCCTTATTAATATCACTGAGACGTATGGATTTAATATATCCAGAACTAAATTCGTCACATTGTGTAACAAATATACGCAACAGTTCCGAGAACCAAATTACACACTTCGTCGTACGGAGCTTGTGGAATTTCGGTAATGGTTAATGCCTGTTAATTGTATCGATACTAGTATTGGCGAACATTCGTGTTCTTATTATCTTCTTGGGATTAAGACAAATCTAAGACCAAGCGAAACAGGAATAAATGTTAGGTACATTGCTTTAAGGGGGAGCTTTTAACAAACGGTATAACGACGACTAGTTAATATATCCATGTTTCAAGAGACAAAATTGGGGCTAAATTCTGAGACAAGCTTTTTATATAGCTTGAAGGTTGACGGGGGGCTACACAGTACATGATGGCTATATCATATTGTACTTGAAACTTGCTTTTCAGACATCCTCCTTGGATACGATAGCTACGATTTGTCATAAGTCATTCAAGTTCGACATTCAACAAAATCACCAATGTCACATTAATTATCGAGTATATATAATTCAATATGCCCCGTTCAATATATCTTATCTCATTAAGCACAAGGTCCTTATCTCAATTCAACTCGGCTCAGTTTCACCCCTTGCCGTCCCAGAGCAAAGGTCCAGGTACTCTTCTCACACTCATCCCATGGTCTGGATATTACCGATTACGATACCTCCCGACTAGCTTGCTACCCACAAACCTAGAAATATAGCCCAAACCCCTAAAAGTGACACGGGTCTCCGTAGGTAAAGGAGCGGCGAGACCCATCGAAACACTCAATAACGCCGATGAATGTGCCCCAAGTACCTATGCATGACAGAACAGCCCAAGATAGACAACACGAGACAAGGTGAGACGGACGGGTCATTTAATGCGTTAGATATGCCTGGTACGTATTACAACTTCCCTACAAGCATACAATGCTTGATAGACTACGCGAAAGTCATTGAAATTTCCTTCTCCTTACCGAAGTCGTCGTCGTCGTCAGCCCAGGGATCCGCTAATGCCATATTCGGTGTCGTCTGGGCCGTCTTAATCTCCGGCCTCGAAACCGAGTAGTCTTTTGCCGGCGGGGATGGTGCAAGATCGCGATGCTCCGTATATGCAGTGTCAAACGTCATCTCTATTTCTTCCTCCGGCGGTGGCATGCCGAAACCTAGAGCTCGGGAAGGTAACGCCGGTGTTCGTTCTTGAGACATTCTGTAATCGAAAGACGGGCTCTTCCAAATATTTTCGTCGCTCCTCGTCTCGCGGAGGGTATCTCTTGGACTGTTCGCCGATGAAGACGGCGAATAGTCGAGTTTCATCGGCGGCAGTGTTGACTTTAATTCCTTGACTTGTATTTCTTCATCCTTCGCAAGTTCTGCCCTGATCGCATCGACATCAAATAAGACACCATGATTATTACCTTCTTTATCTTCAGTTCTAGATGATGCTTCTGTCCCCGCCTTGTTACTATCCTCATATACTTCCCATTCTTGCCGAGAAGCCCTCTTCTTGCGGCCGAAAATACCCCAGCCGCCCTTTTTCGAAGTCCCTTCTTTTTCTAGTTCTTTACGAGCTTCTTCAATCTCGCTAATCAGTTCCCGCTGCCGCTCCCTGTGCCGCTCTGGATCCGGATCCTCGATCTCGCTAAACTCATCATTCTCAACCAGCCAACCACACTCCCTCAAGAGCCTGGGCATCGCTGTTCGGTATTCCATATGACCAACGACGAATTCCGTGCAGTCAAGATTTTCGATACCAGGTATCCCGTCTACGGAGGCCAGGCCCGCTATCCGGCGAATGCCACCGTTAGTCAGACGGAAAAGGTAACCCAAAATCCAGTCAGTCCTGTTGTATCCGTTCACGAATCTCCCGGCCACAACGGTACGAGCCTTTAGAAATTCTTCCTTTTTCACAACGATGGGCGAGCCAAAAATGTACACGTTTTGAACTAATCCATAAGCGCCTTTTCGGGCCAACTCCAAGAGGCAGGCGAAGATGACGCGGGAACCTAGGGAATAACCAACCAGGGTAACAGGTCGAGTACCCAAATTTCTGTCAATCAGGGAATCCGCAAGAATGAGCCCACTAGCCCATGCGCGGTCTAGAGAAACGGCCCAAGGGTTATCAATCAAGTATGTCAATTTAGATAGAACCACTGGTAGTTGCAGGGCCGCCATCAAACTGATCAAAATAGTACTTCCAAGTACTTGTTGTAATCCTTGAGTCAGGGCCTACATATGTTAGCCTACGCTACTTGATTTAATTTGTATTAACGGGAATATCTTACTTCGGTCGCTAGAATGTTGATGGTGTCACCCATACTAGTCAACATTTCGGGCTCCCACAAGATTGAGTAGATGTCACCCATGACCGGGTCGACGGTGCTAAAAGGAAGACGTACGTCGTCGACCTTACTAGTCATCCACCCGGAGATGGTTACGATAAGATTGACGCGCTTGTTGTTGTGTAGTGGACGGTACTCGAACGTCTTTACAGCCCCGGTTCGCCGATTTGCGGCCTTGCCACCCATGAAGCTTCCGGAAGCTGCAGCGCCAGAGGTAATAATGGCGGCTCCTCCTGCTCCTGCTAAGAAGGAGCCCGTGCCGCCGACTCCGATGGTCGTAAAACCAGCAGCAAGGCCGGCGCCGATAAGAGGTGCTAGAAGTCCAGCAGAAAGACCGATGACAAGGCCACCTCCGACAGTAGCCAAACCCATCATGACGTATCGCCTCTTGAGGGCGAGTTTCCTCCTATTTTCAAGATGCTCCTGTTCATTCCAATTCTCCTTTTCTGCCTGCTGCTGCATTTCTAAAGCATCAGTAACGCGTTTTTCAAACCTGCAGATATCTATCCAAGGGACTTCCAGGTCTTTGCCAACCCTTTCAAGTAGGACTCGGGACCGAGCATCGTAAATAGAATCGGCAATCAGCACGAGGAAGAGATCGCAGAGGACAGTCCATCGCAAATCAATGTCAATCTTGTCAGTGCTCGGTAATTGTGACGGTGTCCTTACTTCTGGCATTTCGTCGCCCTCGTGGCTCTCGTAGGGTGGAGGTGGTTCCGCGACCGTTTCTCCTCCCGGAGACGTAGAAATGGATGACCGTGTGCTTTTGGATGGTGTTTTTGGGGTTGATGGTGTTTTCTCAGCCATTGGATTCTTGACTCTCGAGTTCTGCATTAGAGCCGGTGTGAGATCGTTGGGCATCACACCGTGCTCTGCTAACTGCTCGATCATGACCTGTTCGGCAGGGCTTATTTCCATATGCGCGTATAGTCGAATCATGATCTTTTGAGACCACATTCTCATTGCCTCTGCTGCCATCTGGACCTCCTTCTTGATCTTTTTCAATCGTTCAACCCTCTCGGCCTCCTTGACCATCTCAGAGAGTTCCAGGCGAGTGACTCCAACGTACGCTATTCTTTGCCCTTCCGTCAACAGATCTTTGGTAGCCTGCAGCTGGGAAACAGCATCTCGTTGCTCCTCGTCCATCTCTGTCATGCTTGTACTTTTAGGATCCTTGAAGAGGTATCTTGTATTATCGTCCATGCTCGTTTCCGATTCCGCATCTTCGTCATCCAATACCCTCGTATACCCTTTACCGGCCCCGCCAAGGCCACTATAGCCGTAATGATCATCCTCGTCTGGATTGTGCTCCTTGGCCACAAGCTTATTGTCGTCATCGTATATATCGTAAGGTGCATATGCTGGCATCGTTTGCCAGCCATCGTCGTCTTCGCCTTTTCTCCCTTCGTGGTTCCCAGTCAATTGCTGGTGGGAGAATTCCGAGATGTCATGGTTCGTGCTTGCTAAACTGACGTCTCGACTATGTTCAATACGTGGCCCTGCCTTGACCTCGTCGGCGTGCTTATTTGCCTCAATTTGCTTGAATGTAGGCCCTGATATTGCTTGCACATCTTTACTTGACGTATTTTTGCGCTTGGGCTTTTGCGACAGGTCTAAGTTTTCGTAGGAATCTGCACCGTCCTTTGGCTCTTCGTGTAATGTTCTTATTTCCTTGAATTCTGTTTGTGTAGGTACGGGCGTTTTGGCTTCATCGACATTCTTGGACTCGGCTTGAGGTATAGGCTCTGGTGTTGGGGTAGAGGGCGCATCTTGGAAGTCGTCGTTGTCACTATTATCGGTAGAGGCACCGGCTGCTTTCGTGACCTTCTGAGGAGGCTTCAAGCTATTATTCGTTGCATCTTTTGTGACTTGTTTTGCTCCTTCTATGCTGATTATATTATTCGGTAATCCTGACGAAGGCTCTACTTCTTGCTCTTTCGTGGTAATATCAGAGCTGTTCCCCGTCTCACCAATTGGTTGGCCTTTGGTCCCATCTTGCTCCGTCTCCTTGGGGCTTACATATTTTCTAATAGGCAGGCCAAAATCGTCGAATTCCTGGGCTCCTCCTACCGGCGCCATGGGTCCGTCTTTCGCGCATGTAATTAATTTATTCGTATATTTTATTGATTGCTCCTGTCTTATCCGACCGGGCTGTAGCTTTGCTAATTCAATAAACGTGATTTGGTTGTAATAGAATTTGCATTCCCCACGGTAATAAGGCGGAAAACGTTCAAAAGAAGTCGTCAGAAATGCAAATCACTGGGTTAGGATCTCCGAGCTTTGATTCCAAATCCCTGTAAGCTATGCAGGATGCGAAATAAAGCTCGGAAATCGGAAATCGGAAATCGGAAAGCGAAAGCGGAAGTGGAAGCGGAAGCAAACGGTTCTCGACTACGCACTAATAACTCGAAGCTTGAACTCGAAGCTTGAACTCGACAGCAAAATCATCAATTTGCATAGACGAAGCGATATGCGAGGTGGTCGTGGTGAACTTATGCAAGATGTAACTTATTTTATTACAGGAATATGAAACATTGGAAATTTTAATATAATTTGAATCTATGGGTTGGAATGCATGAATCTGCTGCACTGCTGTGAAAGTCAAAGTCAACAATTTTAGGCCCATGTACGGACCCATGTATGTGGACGTTAGGTATGTACATGTAATAATCCGTATAATACACGGATGCCCGGTTTAAGCCAGCCTGACTAGGCTAGCCTAATACCTGGAAAGTGCTTGGTTTGGTGTCACATGAGGCTGAGCGTAGCCTAACTTACGTGTAAAACCCCCCCCCCACTATCGGCTCAGGACAGAACATGCATGAGACCCGTCACGATGCAGCTAGAGATTGTACCTATGTACCTATATTTAAATGTACCTAAGGTACCTAGGTACCCAGTACATACAGATCCGTACGATGTATCTCATCCTATCAGGGGGCGCGTCGATTGAACCTCATGCTGTTCAACGCTAGGGTAGACCTTGAAGACCAACTTCGAAGTGTAATTCTTCTATCACCACCGATAAACATAAACATGATACCCGTATGATGCCCTGATGATATTTTATTTTTTATTTGTTATGCGAAAGTAAACTTAGCATCGTGGTATCAAACAGTAAAATAGACTGAGAGCGCAATGCGCCCAGTATATACGCCAAA
This sequence comes from Daldinia sp. FL1419, assembly GCA_025201765.1. NCBI lineage: Eukaryota > Fungi > Ascomycota > Sordariomycetes > Xylariales > Hypoxylaceae > Daldinia > Daldinia sp. FL1419. The sequence goes on from MU623369.1 coordinate 54,039, forward strand.
GGAATCGCCTGTACAACTTCCAACCTCAATCGTCTGTGCCCTCTGCGTGCACCTCATTTTTGCCATCGCCAGATCCAGTGGCTACTTCGCTATTCTCAGAAGTACCTTTGCCCTTGTGCTTTCGTCTGCGTTTTCTTTTCGGTGTTTCTGTCTGATCTGCCCCTGTTGCAGCTGTTTCTTCCGGCATGGGCCCTTTCGAGTGCTGGCTATCCGAATTCGCATTGGGCTTCTGCTTCTTCTTCTTAACAGCTAAGGGGTTAGGTTCCTTGGGGCCGTGGGGCTTCTTTTTCTTCTTGGGCTTATCCGTCTCTGGTGCTCTTGATGTAGCTTGCTGCGCATTCTCTTGATCGCTGTCGTCGTCCTCTCCTCTTTTCCTTTTGCCACCGGGTGTCTTGAGCTCCGCCCTAAACTTGCTCTTTTCGTCCTTAGATCTGATCTTCACACTGATCGTTGCCATTGGTTCCATAATCATAACGGATCTTCTAATAAATATCAACGGCGTTCCTGCTACCTGACGTAACCTTGCCCGGACGGTATCGTCGTTGATAGCGCAGACGTAACGGTGCTTGTTTACTCCGTTATTTTTCGGGTCGACGACGGATTGCAGACATTCGAACGTGCTGAGTGGCTCGGGGTACTCGTCCGGATGATGGCCACACCGTCTTCGCTCGAAATGGGTTTTTGCTTGTTCTATAGCTGCTTCCACGCCAGGTTCGGATTTTCGTCCATAGAGATGTCGCATTGAACATTGAGTAATCACTGCAAGAAACCAATCAGTATAGCCGTAGAATAAGAGGGAGTAAGAAGGGGACGAAACCATACTAGGTTTGACTTGGCCGTGTAAAGTGTCTTCTAACCGGCGCATTAGATCCATTTTGCATTTGTTCGCCTCTGCGATAAAATCTGCGTCAACAATGACCTGATACGGTTCTCGAAATCCGAAGCTCATGGAGAATTGCTCCATGAGCTTCCGATATTGTTTTGCCCGTTTGGCTCGAGGCATTGTGTTTAATTAGGAAACAATAAGTTTTCGTTTACGGGGTTGTTAACATCTTGGTTTCAAAAATCGTCAGATTCGAATTCTGCATGTAAATATGTAATGGGAAAGATAAGACTTTTTTAATTTTCTTATCGTCAACATAAAAATGTGGGTAAGGCCTTGGTAGTATGTAATTAAAAGTATCATAACCCTATATAAAGATATTACTTTTAAAGGTATACCTGTTATGCGTATCTACTTTCTTCTATAAATTCACCCTCATGAGATACGCCTTTCTGCTAATAGTCGATCCTTAACGCCGTGTTTATACCATAACCCCCCAGATAATCTAGATGATGTAGATGATATATGGCCCTATCTATAATATTTCAAACGACACCGAGATTGAAGAACGTTAATACTGCTTCAAGTTTCTGTATGGCCGTAGATAGTCGGGGCTGACCCCAACCGTTATTGTCTCGGCCATACGAATCCCAAGGGGGAGTGTGGTATTGTTGAATGCCTAATACATTATTATTGTATTGGCGGTATTATAAATTAGGCGTGTTCTAGGACCGTGTTCCGCTGGCATAAGGCTGCTACAACGCTAATATCGTCAAGTTTTCCTATGGCTGTTAGCACATATATATCAAATAAAGGTAGGCAGGTAATCTCCATTACTATACTCACCTCCTTCGCTTGCTAACCCTTCCTCTATAGCATGTTCCATGAATGGACTTTCTGCAAATGGGTCTAATGCAATTTCTTTTGCAGCATTAACAAGTTCTTGGGCGACGAATGCCATGCCGCCGCCTGCGCCATCTTTACGGGGGCCGCTAGCTTGGCCCCCTTCTCCCGCTTCCCATCGCTTGACACTCCGAGATACATTCTCGACAATTTCATGTGACCAGAGATTATCAATAACACCGTCCGTCATGGCCAATACGACGTCACCTTCACTAACCTCCACTATGTCCATAACGGCGTTGTTCATTGGGGTATCTGGACTGTTCGTCCCGAGCTGCCTTGGACAATCGAACCAATGCCATTGCTCCGTCGATTTGTATACCATCTCCCGACTTCTCGGCCGTACTACCATGACCTGTGAATCGCCAAGATTTGTTATGTATAAGAGTGGTGATACGGACGACGCTGAATTACTGCTGTCAGCCTTGTAGAAGAGCTGAGCCCCGGCCGCTGTGGTGGTTCCTAAACAGTCATTGGGTCCGGAGGTGGCTTCTATTGTCCGCTCATATGCCTGCTGCAGATAATGCATAGGGTCTGGACGGTACGATTGGCCAGGGGACCGCGGTTTCGCGACATCTTCTTCCATTGCTGCCACCCAGAAATGCAATATTAACCTCGACCATAAGCTGTAATCACTGTTAATTACGGACTGTCATGGACAAGGCTTAGACGACCGTGGGATAAGTACCCTGCATGGCCTCTCGGCCGAGCTGACCAAGCGCCAACTCCATCGTTGGCGCAAATGAAATGATCACTAGCGTAAACAGCATCATCACCATTTGTCCACCCGCGGATGATCTCGCCATCTACGAAGGCCCGCTTATCACGACTCTGATGGTGAGTACTAAGGGGATCCGAAAACGAGCCTGATGGAGGCGATAGAAACGGCGGGGGGAACGGTCTCGGCGCGCGTTTTGCGAATAACGCAAACCCGGTTTCGAAGCGAAAAGGTAAACTTGATTCGGAGTCAGGAAGAGGTATCGTGATCCTGCCGGATTTTTCGGTGGTGAATGACTGGCTTTTACCACCGGCAGTACGTTGGGGATGGTGATGGCATCGTGTTAAGCGGATAGAAGATAATGTCCGTCGCGTTGGACCAGGATAAAAGGCCAACAAGAATGAGGGAGCCAACCTTCTCATGCCCACGAACGAGGTCTAGTTTCAGACCTTGACCTTGAGGGCAGCCAAAAACACGACTATAATGGATATATTATCACGAATAACAAATATAATAAAAACGCGCTATGCTCAAGTGTTATTAATTGTCGACAACGTTTCGATAAGGGAGTTCAACTTTACTTATCGTAAAGTGCCATCCTTGGTTAATTGACTGCAGATTCAGAGTCACTAGTTACTTTTTTTTTTCTTTTTTTCTTTTTTTTTTCTCTTGCGAGGATCTAATAGGTTGTAATTGGTAAAACCTGGGAGCGTGTAAACTCGATATGTTGAGCTGATACTCTTATTAGGATTACCATGACATCACTTTCGATTACGCGAAAGATGAAATTATTGCGTTAATCTTAACTGATTTCTTCCAATGTTCCTATCGGAATTTATTACCAGGAATATAGGTACCTTAGATACTTGTCTTTACTAAGGTCAGGGCATTGTATGAAAACGACTTGAGTTATATAGGCACTGGTCGAAACCTCTGATGAAATGATAATGATAATAATTGAAGATAGGTAGCTAGCTGGTATATCAAATACGTAGGGTTTGGATTTATTATCCGCGTGATAAAAGATGCGCATTTGCTAAAATGCAGGTTTATGAGGTGTTCGTCGTCTTGGCATACGGAGGGGTGGAAACCGCCGATCTTTTGCTCAAGAAAAGAAATACAGATTAGCGACTACCTTCTGATCTTTCGACTTGATACTAGGTATCGTTAATTACCTCTATTGCTAGCTTGTCGCTACGAGACGTAGTAAAATTAGGATGTGATTCGAAGGTCGGATTTATCTATCTCGAAAATCAACTCTGGATCGGTAGTTTGGTTATATACTTAATCTAACCACCTCCGGGTAGTTACTAATATATGATACCTTCTTATGGCACCTGAGATAGGCGCATAATGTAAGGAGAAGCCTAGGTTAGAAGGTGATATGCTAGTTAATAAGAAGTAATAACTGTCTAATAAGGTTCTCCTTGCTTGTTGGAGAACTACATGTACGTACCTATTGTTAGGTATGAACTAAAATAAATTAAACATTTGCTCTGCATCCAGACCTTTGAATATCTTGCACTAGAATTTATTGGTTCTGCTTCTAGTCAGTGCACCAACTGACAGCTATGACGTAGTTATTTCTATAAAAATTAGTGTACCTGTTAGATGATTTTGCTGGTGTACGGATCCGTACTACCTGTTCATCACCGTTCCTTTCGTGCATTGGGCAACCCGTTGGTTCATCATATTTGGAATTTATTGCGTTGTGAAAGGAAAGGATCGAGAAGGGTCTCTTTAGAAGAAAAAAAAAACGCGCGTCATGGGGGGCTTAGGTACGCGAGGCTGCTTACCTAGCAGTCAATGAATGAACACGAACAAATACCTGGGCGTAGAGATGGAGGAGGATGCTGTGCCCTCCACTCTCCCTCCACTCCGGCCATTCTATGCCGGGGAAAAATGGGCGCCCAGACAAGCTAGATCTCGGCGGTCGAAACAAAGCCTGGCATAACTTGGAGGCCCCTGTGATCTGTCACTAGGTTGTCTGAGAAGTCTGGGTATTGGGATGCAAAGCGGCTAGGTGTGCGCGGTATTTCGGCGGCGCAGTACGGTTTCGATAGTTGAACTTGAACCTACTCGAAACTTCCTTGCTGAATGAAATGTGAGACGGCGACCTTTTTTCCGGAGATATAATCCATCGTAATCTATACGAAAATTATTTACTCGCATGTCGGAATTTCACCTTGTGGAGCGAAGGCTGAGTATCTCGACTGGATGGACAACCAAAGGCTGGTAGGTAACCAAGCGCCTACTTGTCAGCTGCTGGTACCCAAGGGCCAAGGCACGTTTCGTGACTGGCTCTGTGTTTGCAAGGTCGAACCGCTGCGATACAACTTAGGCGCGTGCTGATCCTGAATAGGTCAAGACTATGGAGTTTCTCCTGCTTTTATGCCACGTCAGGTCCACTGACACACATACATACGCCGTTCATACGCCGTTCTTGGGTTGAGCGAGCTTTGGATCCGAAAAATACAGGCACATAAGGAAAATTTAGAGGCTGGTCATAGACATCCACGTATGGAAGTATCCGTCTCACCCGACCCCCTTTTTGTCCAATCGTTTTCGTCGGTAAGGACCGTGGTAGCGTAGTTCTTTTAATACCCGCTTACAAGGTACCTATGTACGTTGCACCACTTCCATGTTAACTTCCAGTTTGTCCATCGGTATCAGCACGAAGCCACGATGGAATTCAAGGATGTCTCCTATGTTATGATCTTGGTGATCTCAAGTTTAAAACCAAGTAGTTAGATCTTTTTGGATCACGACCCGGCATTAGTCTCACAAGCACGGGGGCACAGGGGCATTATGTCAGCTTTCGTCAGTAATTATTGTTAACAAGCAACTTGCTGCAAACTGGCGGATTGATCGACACATCCATGTCTAGCGTACATCCATACACCCATACAACATATGTAGGTAGGTATGTATAATACACCATACCTGGTACAACCTCAAGGGACGTATTTACGTATGTATGCAGATACGCTGACGGCCTTGCGACCAAGAACTACCGTTTTATAGATATATTATAATAGCTTACAGTAGCTTTGCAGTAGCATGGTAAGCTAAACTATATTTGTATATTTGTAGGCACTGTAACGAGACATGGTATCTCTGAACTAGAGCGAAAGTACTCACTAATATGAAGTTACTACCTATTACCTACTACTAGTTGCCAGCCATCATTAACGATTACCGTCCTTTTTCGGACTGACGTATGCCCCTGCTTCGTTAAACTTTTTTTTTTTTGTCATCAAATTTTTTTTCCCTATCTATATCAACATATTACCTACCATCTTATTATATACGTACATAGATTGATACGAATCTCAGTAGCTTTTTCCCCCATTCCATGTAAAGTAAATCGCCTGGCTTGTCTAGATAGACACTTCCGGCTTCTTGTTGCCCAAAGCAATTCTTGACCGGTAAAAATTTTGTTACTATTATTCCTCTAATTTTGAAGAGCGAAAGATCGAACGACCACGCTTAACCTTAAGTATAGAATTCCGTCAAGCACGCAAAATCAACGCATACTGGGATATAGAAACTAACTAACCTTAGATATATCAAATTGCCCGGCGCTTCCGTAGCTCAGGGACGTAAATGTGGACGGCACCCGACAACTTATACTAACTACCCTTAAGTTCCTCGGACCAAAGCTTTTATTACTTTGCATTTTGAGGTTAAATGAATTTGCTTTTTCCCCATATTGGATAAAATATAGCTTATCTACCTATCCAGGGGAAGCATTAATAGTGAAAGACAAGACCGGGCCACCTGATCTTTGTTGCAGGATAAGACTCGTACATGGTATACATAGTACGGGGATCCGAGACTGTACCCTTCCCTCGCATTCCACAAATTCGTATCGCGTGGAGACACTTAAGAACCCGAGCTACAAAACCAGCGTTCCCGCCCACCTATTACGAGACAGTTTGGAATTTGTCTATTTTTTTTTTGGGTTTTCGGTCTCTTGCATCTTTAACTACTATCATCTAGACTTATTTTCTTTTTGGTTTTACTGTTTTTTCGATCTACGCGCGACGGACTGTAATACCGTACAGTTTAAGTACTTATTAGAATCACAGCCTACTAATAACAATAATTCGACTCGGCATTAGATCGACATTATTTTCCGAATCGTCCCTTGTGGGCCACCCTTGCCTTTCGCCTCAGGTAGTCGAGAGAGAAAACCAACGTTCAAGAGTCAGCTCATCTGATGGAATAGGCTTTTGTCGGATTGTCGGATTTTTGATTTTGGAGCCGCTGGGTTTCTCTGGTGGATTAAAATGGCCCGGAATCGAGGTTAGTCCTTATACTTATTTTCTATCTTTGGCTTTCCTTTTCCCTTTCTCTTGACTAGAATCGGATAATACCTCTGAGATACCTCTGAGATCCCCCAAGTTGCATTGTGAGGCACCATCCCATCCATCATACATCATCAACCTTGCACAAGCATATCTATGTTAAACTCACACACACATATACATGCATGACGTTTAATCTCACACCCTCTCTTATATCTCCCTACCCTCATACGTACAAAATTCAACCCCTCCGGGAATCCGACGAGTTGTCGAGATAATAGTGGGAGCGTATCGAACGTCAATCGCGACACATTTCCAAAGCCTTGACAAAGAGAACAACATCCGACCCTGTTCCTTGGACTTGGCTATTACATGTACACACCGAAATTTGGTGCCGTATTCCCGGGTCTCCATCTAAACTATCTACCACGGGCGCGTCGTACTATGAACAAATATTCACTTCTACTCGGCATGACTTTACCGCAGTCAGTTGATCCACTCAATATCCCTACGTACAGCTGAATACGTGGGTTGCTGTGTGGTCTCTGCAAATGCGATCAAGCTTAACCTTCTATGATTTAAAGTTGACAATTGCACATACGCCGTTTTGTTTATTCTACACTTATTTTTTCTTCTTCTACTTTTATTATTCTCATAAGTCAAATTCCATCTTTAGGTATCTTACCTAAGCTATGTTCTGCCTTTTCTAGGTCATCGACATACCTGTATTACCTTTTTTTTCCTTTCTCAATTGTCCCACTCTTTCCCCAAAATCTTTAACATCTTTATGCATTAAACCATTAAAAATTGGTTATGCAAGCACCGATACCCTTAATGCACCTGTTAATGCATCCGTTAATGCTAATGCTAATGCTAACTGGTCCCTTCTAAACTTTAAGTGCTTTCGTTTATGTCCCAGTTCTCCGGCTCTCACCATTTCCAGCACAACGGTGACCCAAAAAACGTCCACAGCTCTTCGCCCACTCCTTCGTCTTCACCTCCGAACGACCAGGCCCCCACTTCCAACGGCAAGCTGAATTCAGCCCCTACTAATAAGAGTCATATTATCAACGTTGGCAGCTTTCGTACACGAACTAGATCCCGAGCTGTCTCAACACCTATCCCAGCATCTCCTGCCCGGGTTAACCATGATAGCTCACCTATAGATATAACGCCTATATCGAGCGAAACACATCGCAGAGTCACAAGCCGTAGTTCTTCTCGACCCTTGTCTATGGTCCAAACCTACCAACCGCCCCTCATGGATGTTAACGAAGATACAATTCCTGAACTCCAGCCTATCTTTACCTTCCTTAATAGCCATGCCAATAAGTTATATCAAGAGGGGTATTTCTTAAAACTTGACGATCAGAATATCCGTAAGTTTGCATGAGTGTCAATTGGATGCTTCGGGAGTCTAATAGCTTTTTTAGAGGGTAAACCGAATCCCGATCGCACCTGGACAGAATGCTTTGCGCAGTTGGTTGGAACTGTGTTATCTTTGTGGGATGCGGCTGAATTAGATGCCGCGGGGGAAGATGGAGAGGTTCTGCCAAAGTTCCTAAACCTCACGGATGCTTCTATCAAGATGGTATGAACACGAACACCGAATGAATTGGAAAGAAATATAAAATCATACTTTTTTTTTTCTCTCTTTGTTCGATCACACACTAACCAATCTAGATCGAATCCCTACCTATGCGATCGAATGATGAGACGCCTCTGCAGAATATCCTCAGTATATCTACGGCAGGACGCAACCGTTATCTTTTGCACTTCAACTCACGGCATTCCCTCATACAATGGACCGCCGGTATCCGTCTCGCCATGTTCGAGCATTCCACTCTCCAAGAAGCTTATACAGGAGCATTAATAGCAGGCAAGGGCAAGACGCTGAACAATATTGGTGTCATCATGGAAAGGGCACGTACCCCTATGGACCAATGGGTTAGAGTTCGATTCGGGGCTGGTGTACCGTGGAGACGCTGCTGGTGTGTCATTTCGCCACCGGATGAGAAGGAGTGGATCAAAGCTCAGAAAGAACACAAGAAAAAGTCACCATACGATCGACATACCCCATTATTGAAGGGAGACATCAAATTCTACGACAGCAGGAAGGATGGGAAAAAACATAAGAAAATGTTACCTATAGCAACTATCAGCGACGCCTATTCGGCGTATGCTCTATATCCCCAAGCTAAGTCGTTGATTGATGCTTCGACGTTGATTAAGATTGAGGGAAACATCACTATTCACTCGGACCCACCGACTGAGAGCGAGGGGTTTGTGTTTATCATGCCTGAGGTCCACCCCGCAGTCAGTGGTTTCGAGATGATGCTCAGATTCTTATTTCCTACCTGGGACACTTTTGGCCTTTACGGTCGCCCGGGCAGGCTAGTTGCAAGCGTCCTTGATTCAAGATCGCTTATGTTCGCGATGCCGAAGCACAAACGCTATGGCTATCTAGAATTAATGGATGTATCAGGACTAATTTTGACTGAGGGCAGTTCAGGTTGGAACGAACGCGAGTGGAGGAAAAAGCTCAAGGAGCTAACTGGGACCCGGATGAATACTGTGGAGGACGGAGGAAGCACCAGTTCCAGTTCAGGACAGACCAATAGCCATAGCAAACGTCTTAGTTTTGGCCCCGCTGCTGGGGGCTCCTCTAAGCCTCGTGTTGGGTTTGCCGACGAAGCGCCTCCCGCTGTTCGTACATCTCGATCTATGTCTCTCGGTAGTCGACCTCCCCCAAAGAACGAAGTGGTCCCGCCTACTCCTGATCCCTCAGTAGTGATTGGAAATAAGTCTGGACATACCCGAAATGTATCAGACTCTAATGCCCCTGGTCAGATGCCCCCTCAACAGGACAATTCTTACACGTCAAGTCCCGCCTCATCTACACGAGGACCTAATGCAGGACGCGCGTTCATGAACGATTCAGCAGCGACTCTGGAGCGGATGAGCTCCGAAGACCAAACGGACCCCGCGATTCGCGATTTTGAAGGAATACGAAGGATGCCCACTCCGGAACCAGTGTCTCAACCCCCTAGTTTCTCTCACGCACCTGGCCATGTCCCTACGACCCGTCCCTACCATTCACCCGAGATGCGCCGTGCTAATAGCCGTTTATCCATGACTACCCTCGCGCAGCTTGCAACAGCTGGTGGCGTCGCCGTAGGCGAAAATGCACGGGATAGCGAAAGGAGTAACGAGGACCACCGAGGGCCGCCTCCACGGGGACCTGACCAACGTGGTCAAGAACTTCCGGTACATACCTACGCCAACAATGCTGGGATGTCTGCTAATGCCGGATCTCGTGAAGTTTTAAGGGAAAACCTGTCGCAATCTCCAGGGCTGCCGCCACCTCAAATGGACCCTACTGGAATGAGATCAAGATCGCCGCTAAACCAAACTATGAGCCCTCCGCCCCCTGGCCCGCGAGGTCCCAGCCCGGGTCCCAACAACCGCCCCAAGACTCCTACCTCTCGACCTGGCACTGCGTCTGGGAACCGACCCCCGCCCCAACCTGGATACGGCCCGCCCCCAGGTAATATGCCTTTAGGTCAGCGAGGACCACCTTACGGTATGGGTCCTCCCGGAAGAGGCCGCGGCCGTCCCCCACCGAACATGCCTCCCCCGGGACGTGGCCGACCGAATTACCCACCTCAAGACAATATGTATCGCGGCTATCCACCGCAAGGTCCACCGGGTCTTGGTGGCCCTGATAGGCCGAGATCTCCAGCTAATCGCCAGCCTTTACCACCATTAAACACTTCCCCCCCTATCCACAGAAAACCACTTCCAGCCCGTAGCGATAGTCTACAACACCGAAACATTCGCGATGACGCAACACCACAAACCCCATCTACAAGCAGTGGAAGTCTAACGGGTAATCGTATCGATGTAGCCGGCCTAGGCCAAGTTCGCCCTCTTAACACGACACCACGAGCACTCCCAAATTCAGGCGTACATCGCGTCGATACTAGCAAAAGCCAATCAAGTAGTCGTTATGATGATTCGGCATCCACTGACAGCCCTGACTATGCCAGCTCTCGCCCGTCAACGGACACTGCGACTTCGAGTGACCGGGAGCGGCCGCGAGCGGGTGTTCTACGAACGATTGGCAACACAGATGATTCTCCATCGCGAGCCCATGGTGCTGATTTTGATATTCCGGATATAGATTTTGGACCGACTTTGAATTATGGTGCTGCACCTCTCGCACAGACGCCAACGCCTGGAAATCCGCAGCCTAGATCATTCTCGCCTGGACCCCGTTCTCAGTCGCCAGCTCACATGCCTCCCCGCAGATCACCTGGAGCCGAGATGGGCCACAGTCGCCAAGAGTCAGAGGATACACTGCGACGAAGTATGATCTGGCAACCGGCGACTCCTGGATCTGGCCCTACGGGGCAAGGCCTATCACCCGAAGAATTTGTCCAGCAACGAGCGGCAGCGGCAGCAGTTACCCCTCAATATGCCCACCAAAGACATTCATCGGGGATAAGTCTTGGAGGGTTTAGAGCAGGTACGCCGACACCTCCACTAAATCGCGGCCAAGGCACCGATTATATCGGTACACATTCTCGGAATAATTCTCAAGACCTCTTACAACGTCCAAGTTCTCGAGGACCAAACGAGCTTCTTCAACGCCCTGGTTCTAGGGGTGCCGGTGCTGTTCTTGGTGGACAAGGGATTAGTGATTCGCACCTATCAGCTCGAGAACAGGAACACGTGGCGCGTGTGACGGGTTCTCCTCTGATTAATATGGCGGGCAATAAGAACGCACCGCAGACAAGTGGAGGTCTAGTTGGGGCAATCGAGGCTAGAGAGCGCGAAAAACAACAAATGAAACAAGGCTGGAGTAGCCAGGCTGCACAGCATGCGATCAACCAGCGCCAACAACAGCAGGCTCTCCAGCAGTACCAGCAACCAGCGCCGTCACCGAGTATGCCACCACCCTCTGGAATGTACTCCAATATGGGTCGAGGCAATATGCCCCACACTCCAAGCTATGGTAGCTACGGAGGTCCCGGGCCGATGCCTTATGAGCAGGAAGGCGGTTGGCCGTCGCCTGGCCCGGGGTTCAGATCCCCACCCCCGGGCAACTTTGATCCTCGCGTAAATCAACAGGGCATGCCGCAGCACGGACAATTGCTAGCGCAAAGTCCACCGCCTAGCGGGCGAGGACAGAATTATCCCTACCATGGACAAGCGTTTTAATCAATACATTATAAAGCACTAGAATGCACTAAATGGCATTACTAGGTGCATTCACTAATTCCTTGACTTGAAGATTTTCTTCGGAAAAAAATTTTGAGAACGGATTTTCCTCAAAGCGCAAGCGAGCACTCATCAGTATTTTCTTTTTCCCATAATCAGTTAGGTTGGCGATCAAAGAGTCATGGTAGAGAGGCATAGCATAATTCCCGGTACTTCATTTGTTATTATGTAAATATCTCGTTTTTCGAACTCTTGTTATATCTCCAAGGGGAGGTTTATTGCATCTCTGGCACGGAATGGCTCACTGTAGTTATTCAAGCATGGAAATACCTAGCCTAGTGTATATGAATGAAGCTTTATAGTACACTATAATTCGTTGTTCACTGAATACTGTGAAATTCCTTCGACACAATAACTTGTATTTCTATTCTCTGCGAGTTGGGTGCGGACCACTGTGAACCAAATAGCGGCTAGACTTAGCAATATAGGAACACGCCAGCTCAAGTTCCGAATGCCTGACTACCGTCCACGCGTTTGTCCGGCCATCCCACACTCGATAAAATGACATTAGGCATTTAGTCGAAGCGAGAAAGGCGAAAGTTTTATTAAAGGATTAAAGTCAACAACAATAACCGACAGTCGTGCGGAATAAAAAGAGCTCAACCAAACGTACCTACCTATTACCTAAGGGTCTCTTCAGTTTAGCTCTGCAGGGCTGAGGGTCCTGCAAGCATGACCCCAGCTTTTGCCCCACATGGCTTCGAAGCTTATCGTAGCAGCTGCCGGCCATAGCTTAAGGAGGGGCAGCTGCCTGACACAACAAGTCGCATTTGCCAACATTGAAACTTTGGACCTCATTCCTATTCCACGTGCCTTCCCGTACTACACGGAATAGCCTTATGCACGGTTCTCTCTTTACTTGTTTGCTAAACTTAAAATCTTAGATACCTAACTTAAGAGTAAAGAGGATTGTCCTTTCTCTTCTCCATTCCAACACTTTTCCTTCCTATTTCTCAGATTGTGCACCTATATTTAATCACATCGGCATACGACGCATTTCCTTGGGGTGCCCGGACGCGTTGACGTTTAGACTGGATCCCCTGATCCGCATTTCCAATCGAGCCTCGTGACCCTTACGTCCATCGATCTGATCCGTTTTCAAAGCCGATTTATTTCTCCAATCCAATTGCTCACTCCGGGGAAGCTCAGATATTCTACCACCCAAATGTCCAGAAGAACGCTGCGCATTCTTTGCTTCGGTGACTCGCTGACATCCGGGTTCCCGGTTGGCAAGCCATACGCGGAGAAACTTACCGAGAAGCTCGAGGAAGCGCTTCTAGGCCATGGATATGGCGAGATCCAATACGTAGTTGAAGGAGTGCCTGGAGATTTGGTCACGCGCGGCACGTATCTGGATCGAATGAAGAATTCATGTGAGTTATCCCATGCTTATTTCTTCTTATTTCAATATCTAGGTCCTTTCCTAGTTGCCTTTTCCGTCAAACGTCTACCCTCCTTCGATGCAACGGAATACATTCGCAATCCATTTTATACTGACATATTTCATCAGGGAAGAATAGGTCGGAATTTTTCGACTGGACTATTATATTAGGTGGAACTAAGTAGGTAGTCTCCCTTAAACTTGCCTTCTTTAAGAAGGCGTACTTTCGGTGGCGTGGAACTAACACACCTAACATAGTGACCTCGGTTGGGGACGTCCTGTCGATGATATCATCGCCAGCTTAAAGCAGACCTGGGATATACCACTATCAAAGGGTGGTAAGGTGCTCGCCCTGACGGTACTAGACACTAGAGCTCGAAATAAGGATATCCTAGAGCGACGCAACGAAATAAACACTGCCATCAAGGAATATAAGAAACCCAACTTGTAAGTTAACTCGTCTACTCTTTATCGCTGGAGATGGGATTCTTTGGTTTCCACCAAAATATAAGCCGGTGACACTAACAACCTTCACTGCAGCTTCTATTTCGATTTACACAACGCAATTCCATACCATGACATGGTACCCTCAGATAGACCCAAGTATTGGCGGATGGATGGCTTACACCTGACGGAAGACGGGTACGACCTGATGGGAGAGAAGATTTCTACGGAACTAATCAAACTCATAAGACTGGCAGATGCTCAAGACACAGACATTAGCAGCATCGTGACGAACTCGCGGCAGAGACGGGCTATGGAAGAGCTGATATTCGAAGAGGAAAGGGGCAATCCGAAGTTACTTAGCCAGGGTTATATCGTTGTGCGAAAGGGTGACTTAGACTAGATTAATACATTTTAAGAGTTTTTATCTTCATTTTATTCGTTTGTCTTAGTGCTATATCTCGCGGTGAGGGATTCGCTCATCACAGCGCCCTCCTGTGCTCTTTACAACGAGTTTGTCCTTGACGCCGTATCTATGCATTCAGTCATTATCCAGCAACGCCATACTCGTAACTTAAGAATTCCCCTACAATGCTTTGCTTTCTTTTTCTCCATCCATCTCCATAATCCAGCGTGACCCATATGCTTCTATTATACTACCAAGTTCGCCGCGACAAACTCTGGGAACTCGCGCTGCAGCGCATTCGTCACGTTTTCTACCTCTTCAGCTAAGCTCTGCACGTTGGCATCCCATCTTCGCATTTCCTTGCCTACGGTTACTTCGGCACGGCCGCTTCCCTTCTCACCTGAAGCCTCGCCGCGTTCGAACCAGATTATCCTTTCTATCTGGTCGATCCGGCCTACGAGGCGTCCCTGCTCGATCATCTTGGCAGTCGTGTCCTCGGCACGGTCGGCGCCTAATCCCAGCAGCTCCCCTAGCGCATCAAAGCCGATATTGTTGTATAGCCTCGAGACACCCAGCAAGTTGTGCTCTACGACAGCCCGAGCCAGCACTGTCGAGCCATCTGCCGTGGTTGCTAACTGGTGCGGCCCGAGCCCCTCGGCGAACTTTTGCACCTCGCTCGCCGCTAGTAGCCGGTCGAAAAACATCTTCTCTAGCATCCCGAATTCGGGCAGATTCGGCGAGCGCTCGTCCTTGAATAGTCTCCCTAGGGCACGGCTGCGCAAGGGACCTGCAGGAGCTAGGATGGCGCATTTCACGGCCATACTAAGAGTGTGTAGGCGCTCGTCCTCGGAAATAGCAGACGACAGGCTGATCTCGTGGTAGGCCTGGCTGGCGGGAAGGAACTCGCGCTTGGCATCCTGGATGCGGGCTTGGGAGAGGCGGAAGTGTAGGTTGAGCGTCGGGTCGGTGACTTGGTAGATGACGTTCTTGAGCTTGTTAAGGTAAGTCTCGGCGGCGGTGGTATCGTCGACTTCGAGATAATTGCGCACGATGCGGACCCAGACGCGCACACGGTCTTCGGGCGAAACCCGGCGCTGCGAGCTGTCGAGGGGGATCTCGGAGAGCGCGCGGGCGGCCGCTACGTTATCTTCGTTGGTCTCGTAGCCGTCGGCGGCGAGCTCAAGAAGAGCCGCGACTTGGTCGGCGAAGGTGCCGGATGTAGTAGCCGACGTTGCGGTGGAAACGGATACCGAAGCTTGACCGCTGGCTGCGGATAAGGTCTCGAGGGCATGATTAGCGATATCGACCCATAGGCCTGCGTTGTTGAATTCTCGCACGGCGGCGATGAAGGAGTTAAGGAGGGAGCGTTGGGCGACGACGCCGATTTGGGAGGAGTTGCTGTTGCATATGGCTTCGATGGTGGCTTTGAGGTCGCTTGAGACGGTCTGGGGCGTAGATATGGATTGGAAGTTGGTTAGGAGGTTCTCGAAGGCGGCGGCTGGATCTGAGGATGATTGGGCCTGAGCTAATGCCTCAGTGACTTTTGGGCTTGCCATGGTCGTTTCGGCCGGTTTACTCCTGGAATCTTTCTATTTCCGGCACAATGTTAGAATATCGAAATGTAAAAATGAGGTAGGTGTCGCGCCCAAGAGGAAAGCAAGACGGAAATAAAGACGTAAAGTTGTGATTGAAAGCTAGAAGATGGTAAGTGGGGCTCGTAGTTGTTGGTACCTGCTGCTTGGTGGTGAGCGCGCGGGGAAGCTTTTGGGCTAGTTATCGTTAGTGTCGTTAGTTGTGTTTCGTGGGGGTATAGAGGTACTAACCTCCGGAACTCCTTGTTGAATAAACAGGTTAGTTATTATTATAAGAGGTGCAGATCCGCTATCGTCAACCGTTAGGTACTCCCTTACTTTAACTCTTCAGTACCTACCTACCTAGGTTAGGTATCTTCCACTAAGGTTAGGTACCTCTTATCTACATGTAGGTAGTAGGAATGTATTACACAAGATAGATCAGTTCTCGGACTTATCTATTCGTGTTACACTACATGATGCAACAAGTTTATCTCATTGTCGCCTGAGTCCTAACGTGTATATGATACTTCCCAGCGAGAACATGTTCTTTTTTTACTTGATTTCGCCTAATGCTTTGTTTTGAAATAGTAATATAAAGACATACAGTAATATACTACTAACTAACCTAGTAACTTTGACACTTCTGTGACCCAGCCAATAGATGCCTAATAAGATATCGTTGTTCATTTACAAATCCGTTAGTAATTAACAATCCCGATTCTTAACTAGGAGCATTGTCTTCACACTCCATATAATTCCATCCGCATTAATAAGAAAGAAAGGACTCGAATAAGGTTAAGCTAGTCTCTGATATATCATATAGAGACAGCATGTGGGATGTAGGACGCCAAGGAATGTTGGTGGAACTCAACCATGGTCGTAACGAAGCGAAGCGGGAGCTGAGAACTTGCATTGTAAGAACACTCAAACACAAGGCTCTTTTGGATATGCACGCAATGACGAGTGTATCTGGCCTATGGAACCGGTCTTTCGTTCAATCTCATATCTGACTATATCGATTCGCATAATAGATAGTAAACAATAATGAACGTCATAACTAACAGTTATATTTCATCCTACGAGCCGCTGTTCTTCGGTACAATTAGAACCCGGCTTACATCAGGTTCTCCGCGATCTACGTTTATAAAATCTGCAACGGGGGACTAGACAGCCTAACCGAAATGATGATAGTAAAACTACCGAATTGGTACTAAGAATTGAGCTCATTCCCATCCTCTAGGCGTTTTTGGCTTGCCGTATGGAGTTGTATCTTGAAACTGGCAAGGCATTCTGTATAGCAATGTATAGTAAATTAAATTATAGTCCCGCTATTGTGGCTTGTATATTGTACACATGACCTAGTGCATGTCGGCCATCCAACCGATGCATTAACATCCTCGCGTGCGAAAAGTGTTGGCCTATAATTCGTCCAACATCCTAGTTGGAGGATCTAATCGTTTTGAATGCCATACCCCCCTTCTTGGAAGATGTGTATTTAGTATCTTGGTCCCCATGTTGTTGTGTATAGGAGTCTCGTATATTGAAGCAAGTGCTAAACCAACCAGCAAGACATACGAATGACTTAGCCAAGTCTATCCGGTTACGAAAGGCCATTGTCGCGGATATTAGTTTAGTCTAGCCGTGGCCATATAAGACTTCATCCGCAGTAAATACGATCTTGGGCGATTTGCACTAGCTCTTGATGGATCCGACCTACTTTGACTACGTGGAACATTTGTCTCGGATCCAGCTCGACCTAAGGCCGCTATCTCAGTTTCTTGTTGGTCACTGTCAACAGCCAAACGTTGAAGAAGTCGGGTGCCGTATCGCGGGCCTAGAGTTTCGCGACGATGGAACTACACACTATTCTAAGATTGGCACCGACGAACTGGCTGACACTACCTCAAGATTTACCGTGAAAGATACATCCTCTAATGCAGTCGGACTTTGCCTTCTTATAGAAGATGTAGGACCGCGTGTTATGGAAACCTTGGGTGGAATCCTGGACATTGACCCCTATTTCTTCTGTGGGCATGTCGAGAGGAGATATGTTGATATTGAAAAAGATCCCCCGTCATCCCTCATGACGTCAATTCCGTCTCGAATAGGGTCCCAGAACTTTGCGAACTTTCACTACCAACGACCGATCGACCTAGGGGAACCCGATACGTATCCTAGTATTCCGCATGAACTTCGTCTACACGGAAGCTCTACACGGCCTCGCCGAGCACTACCAGAACTTTTTGGAAGATATGTTGGGCTTATCCGTTCATGCTTCTCTATATCGTATACTAGACTTGATAATGATCGATGGATATGTATGTAACTAAGCCAAAATTTCTCATTTCCTAACCCCATGTTCTTCCTGCGGCGATATTTTCTGGCGGCATCCTGTTTATTCCATAAAAGCTAACCAACGGTTAGGTGTAATGTTGATGGATTCCATATCAACCGATGTCATAGGCCGAATCAAAACAAAGGATAGCACGCAGCCGGCCAGCTTTCGAATACGTCAAGTACCATACCGAAATAAGAGATACAACATAACCGGTATGCCGAAATTCTCAGAATTTCGTAAATCGACAGGTTCTAGGGACGTGCGGCCCATGTCTCTGATAGACGAAGTCGCAAGGCTACTGCAGGACCGTACAGGGGCGTCAAAGAGGCCACCATCAACTTATAACCTGTTTTCCTTATCAATAGGCCCGATTAAACTAATTATTGATGAGTGGTTGACATATTCGCTCATCATGAGTCGATATATCAAAGTCTACGAATATTCGGCACGGAGCGTACAGGATCGCCTAAGCAATTTCGAGAGTGAGGATGTCGTTGACCTATACAGGTGGCGACGAAGGAGCCAACACAGTTTGCACAAACTCCAAGTTCTAAGATGGTTCGTTGAGTCGTCACTGAAGCCTTCCAAGACGCCTCATGACAATACCCCTCCTGTTGAAGAGGGGGAAGCTTTAACGCGAGATATTGATCATATTATAGCACAAATTGAGCAGAATGGCAATGCATTAGAAGCGATGATACCTATCATGGCGTCTATCATCCAACTCCTCGACTCTCGCAGATCAGTTGTTGAGGCGATATACGTCAAGCGCTTAACGTACATTGCAATTGTATTCCTTCCGCTTTCCTTTGTCGCAACCCTTTTCAGTATGAGCGATAATTTCTCGATCGCCGGGACCGGGGTTTGGATATACGTGGCAACTGCTGTACCTCTTTTATTATTAGTCCTGGTGGTCTCTGGTCTACCGACCCAAGCGGCTATGAGAAAGGCGAAATCACTTTGGCGTAGTTCGAGATGAACTGATAGCCCATCAGAGTGTATGCCACTAATACAATAGTCCACCGATAAATAACATATGCTACTATCATTACCATCATTACTATTAAAAGTTAATGTATAGATAGCCACGATATATTGTGATATTCAACAACCGCTTGTGAGAGTTATGAGACCTTTCTTGGGGGTTTGGATCGGGGATAGGGGGTAGACGCCAGACCTAATGTATTAGGTACCTACGTGCCCCCCATAAAGGTGTGATTGATAACATGAGGCTGAGCTTTTCGGCGGAGAACCTGCATAAGCGCCGAGATCGTGCGGGTGCGGCAGGTCATGTTACATCCCCGGAAGGGTACTGACGTATCTAATAAATACACTACAACATTCTCTAGACGCACTCATCGCACTATGAAACGTCTATAATAGAAACAGACCTGGAATTTCGACTAACATCAGGGATCCTCCACTTCCTACCTATGGCATTCCGTCCCCAGCTACCCATGGTATTATTTCTGAAAACCAACATGCCTAATTAGAAGAAGAAAAGAAAACCCACACCCAACCATATGTGATGTTGGTTAGATCGTCAAATGACACAGCCGGACCTGAAAGCTACACCGGGAGTGGGGTGGTTAAGCCCTGAAACCCACTCCGGTCTAACCTGTAGGTAAGTAGGTAATAACCAACAACACATCTAGGCGCTTAAGTACGGCGCCATAATGCGGCAGCGGCGGCAGCAACGGCAGCCATGATGAGGCTACACTTCAAAGCCTAGCCTTCTTGTCGAGTCCACATGGGGCTCTACTCTGAAGCAGAGCCTTGGTATTTACATATAAGAGAATATAAATTTCTGGTTATACACCCTTCATTGAAAGCATCTCCCTGTGCCGCCGTCCTCTTATCATACGTTATATACTCCTATTAGAAGTTATCGAACAGCCTCAATCATTCACGTTCCTACTTACGTACTTAATCCATTATTTCTTGATTATAGCGTACATCTTAACAGCATATTTCAGCATCGTCACATTACTGGCTATTGGCGTGGCTTGCATATTCATTTTGATCGCTTCTCTTGAAATCTTTATAAGTTCGGCCGAACCAGAGAACACTTAGAATATGGGTAAAGAGCTAGACCCAGGTCTTATCGATGAGTTTAGGAAGATATATCCGGACAAGAGGTCTGCGATCAGCGAGCATGTGAAGAAAGTCAAGGAGATAATTGATAATACAACCAAGTCTGAGGCAATTCGAGCCATCCCAGTAACAACGAGGATGAAAGAGTTGAGCGCAGCGCTGGATTCCCTTCGAAGGATTCAGGCTGCAAAGTTTGAGCGAGAGGAACTCAGAAAGCGCATGATTGACAACGGTGGAAATTGGGAGACGTATTGGAAGCGACGTGGAAAGGAACAGAAAATCAACGACTGGGGCTCCTTCCAAGATGTTGAGAGCATGTTAGATGCCCTGCACGATTTTGGCGGTGCCAGGCTTTGTGTTTACTTCCCAGAAGACATTGAGAATGTCGTGTCTTATCTTCAACGATCTAAACTCATTAGAGTCGTACAAATCGATCGTAAGGCCCAGGGCACAACTGACATGGATGAACTTAGGAAATATGTTAGGATGCTGGAGGAGCAGTCATCGCAGTCTGTGGATCAGGAATACCGGAAAGCAGAGAAATTGGCCGCGAATGAAAAGTTATTCTCGGGAGATCGCGCAGTTCACCTGGTTGTTGAGCTACTAGGAGATGCGGTTCCGGGGTCGCACAGAGATTCTCATTATAAGGTTGAAATTCAGATTAGCACTGTGGTAATGCATGCCTGGTCACAGGTTGAGCATGAAGCTATCCGCAAGTCTGGAAATCATGGGCTTTCCGACGAAGAAAGGGGGGTTTTAGACCTTTTGAATGGTCTTGTGATAGCAGGAGAGGGGGCTTTGAAGCAGCTGGCAATGTATACTGCACGGAGGGATAAAGACCGTCCTAACCTTAGAGACGACAGCGTTGCTGCGGCTAATCATTACGAATTGGGAGCATGGCTAGCCGCGTACTGTGATGAGTATTCTCTCTACCCGGGTAAAACAGAGACGACGCCTACTTGGAGCGAATTGGACAAGTTGCTAGACATCTTGCGATCTAGCGGGGAGCATACTTCGGGGAAGCTAAGGGAACTACTCAACAAGGTCCGCGAGAGCTCGCCATCGAGGTCTAATGCCTTCGGTGACGACCTAGCCCTTTATTTACTCAAAGCAAAGTTCGACCTTACAACCGATACGACCCCACGATTCTCCTCCGATGATATACGGGATCGAAAAGTGAAGACGGCAGCAGAAGCACGATACCTCGCTTTCCTAGTTGTTCATTCTATGAATATGGCCTCATATCTTGGGTTTATCGATGAATTTGTTGATACGATGGAGAGTGTCTTACCAAACCCCGACAAGCTTCCACGTCCTACTTTCGTCGACTTTCTCGACTTGTTGAGTCCTCAGCACTCGCGGATCAGTCGAGGGTCAGAGGACAGAATGATTGATTTCTGTGAAACATTTTTAGACGTCAGTAACTTGAAAAGGGTCGTTAAGAACAGGAGGATGCTGCTTAGAATGGAATTACCCCTCCTACTTACTGACATAGGGCGTGTTGTCTCACCCATCAGCGACACTAATAAGCCTCCCCGCGGTGAGATTCTCACTATTGTCCCACGATCACTTTTCAGAATACTGCATGACCCGGAACACACATTCATGGTTCCGGAAATCCTCAATTATGCAGAACACTTAACGGATTTATCGCATGGCGAGAGCCATAAGGATAAAACTCAGGAACTGCATATTACTATAAGGAAACCGGCGTCACCAAATGGCAAAGTGAGTATTAGACCCATGATGAGTACCTATATTCCAAACATTGAGTAGAAGCTTACCTAGATACCTATATATTACTAGTTTGAGCACTATTTTCCCACCACGCCAGATTTACCAGACACTATCCACGAGCACTTATTAGAGAACTGCGGAGCCGACCTACCCCGGTCCATCTTAATAACGACGAAAGTACCCGTCAGCGTAACTCCCGCTTTGAGGGAAGACCTCAAGGATGATTACATCATTACGACAGAAGACGGCTATTTCGAACCAGTATGGTCTAATACACCGGCATGGCGATACATAGAAACACTACCTACGCAATGGACGGTGAATACTGTTGACCTTTCCAGGTTCACTCCCGAACACAATATCGAGAAAATGGCCCGGAAGAGCCAGTGGGCCGAGTTTGCCAAATATTTGAAACCCGAATGTAGCATGACGCCCGAAGATGGTAATGAGAAACCATGCAACAAATACGCCTTCAAGATCGGGAAATCCCAGTTTACTCTTGAAAACAAGTGTCAGGCTTGAATCTTTACATGAATCAGAGCTGGCCTCACTCGGGGATAAAACCCTAATTATCTCAACACTTTAAGATCCGGGGCGCATCGAACAGGTTTAAGGGGCAGTCTATCGGTCTTGGTTGGGTTTATAGCTTTTCATATTTCAATAAAATGTCCATTCTAAGAGTAGACATCAATAATATGGATGCCTATTATATAGAGAGAAGTTTCCTTTTCGCGACTCGTCTAGATCTGGATTGTCACGACCATCTAGGGGTATACCCATTATATTTCTAATGTTACAAGACCTTCCTCTTCGATATTTTCAAATATCATAGATCGGCCTTCTTCGACACTCCCAAACATCCCGAATAGATAGGTACCTAGGTAAATATACCACCCCGCTTCACCAGCCCCCTAATGCTGCAACACAACCGGCTTCCCCTCCTCCCAATTCTGAATCGCATCTTTAATATTGACCCAGTACCTTAGCCTCGTAACCTCCCTCTTCGCCCTCTCCACATCCTCCTCCTCAAACGCGCTCGCGAGCCTGCCCTCGCTCTCTTTTATCCTCTCCTCATTCTCCGCCCTCAACGGCTCCAGATCTTCCTCCGAAGCCGCCTCCTCGATGGCCTCCCTCGTTTCTAAGACCAACATCAGTAACTCTGGTTCCTCGACCCGAGCCGTTTCCTCGTTCGCAGCGTCGATGTCCCAGCGCAGTCGCAGCAGGTATTGTGCTCGGGACAAGGGGTCTGCGAGCGTGCGGTAGGCGTCGTTTATGCGCGCGGACGCGGCTTCTGCGTGTCGCTTAACTGACCCGGCGGGCGCGAGGTCGGGGTGGGCGGTTGCTTGTAGAGTGAGGAATTCGCGGCGGAGGGCGCGCACGTCGATTGCGAAGGGGCCCTTTGGAGGAGGCCCTTGGGGCAGAGTCTGCGGGAAGAGGTCGTAGTGTGATGTTGGCTTATTGGCTTCTTTGCCTGTTGCTTCTTTGGACGAGCGCTCTTGGTCTTCGGCTACGGCGTCTTGTTGGCGGGGCGAGGATGCCGCGCTGCTTGATAGGTGTCGTCTCGCCTGTAGACCTAGGCTACTATTATTGTTTACATGCGTCGTCTTATATGAGGCTGGTCTTATAGTAGTAAGTTGGCGAAAAGAGGCACTTTCGTCTTGAATAACGGAGCTGACGGGCGAAGCGCTGCTGATGGTGATCGAAGTCGCATGGTGGCGCTGTTGTTGCTTGCAAGCGTTGCACACGCGCCGTAGCGGTCTTTTAGGTAGTAATGAGGATCGCATTTGTATAGAGTAATTGTAACTAATATCCCTAGGTTGGTTGCGGTAGCATGTAATAGACTTAAGGCTTAAGAGTATTATTATGTTTGGTTGAATTTTGGTGTTGGCGGAGAAAGTTGAATTCGGAACAATGACGTCTTGTTGCGGCTTTCTTCGGCGATAATTCCGCGCATCCAAATCTCGGCGCCGAATGGGCCGGTGTTTCCGGTGCTACCTACATAGTTCATGGAAAAAACGGCTTTGTTATATAACCTACTGCCGGTAATAAATAAGAGACATTTAAATTCAAGCCAAACGTCGCCCTCCTCAGAATATCATCATGTACAAGATTTATAGTTCCAATTCATAAAAACCCAAACCCTCCAATTACTACATAGATGGGGTATCGTATATAAGCGTAAATACAAATAAGAACATAGGAGGAATCATACCCGGATCTCCCCTTTACTTCCTCGATATTCCGGATATACTCAGATGTAAATCTGCCCCCGTTTCTGTTAAATGGTATATGTAGGTACGTACGCAAATGAATCCAAAATCATTATTGCCCAATCCCCGGGAACCATGCCGATATTCCTACCCTTTTCATCACAAAGTCACGAGACGCCAACGCCCACGTTCTGTATGGAACCATCGTTCGCGTTCCTTTTTGTCGGCAATGTTTCCGTTATACGAATTCCATCGCCCGTTACATCCCTCCCTGCCTTCGACTTTAAGGTTTTCACCTTGGTCGCCAAGCACGTCTGAAATGTCAACAAGCCCACCGTTCTCGTCAGTCGCACCGTCATCCGGCATTATGCAATATCGGATCTTGGACTCCGCTTGCCCGATGAAACCTGCAAAGCCATAGTTTTCTGCCACAGACCCGTCTTCGTTGATCACGTTTACGAAAAAACGTGGCGTCTGCCATGCCGCCTCCAGTCTGCTCTGTGCCGCGGTTCGGGATTGGGAGAGGTTGGTTGACATTTTAGATGGGAAAAGCTGATCTTCCATCGGAAAACTGAGGCCCATTGGTGATTTCCCTGGGGTCTTTGGCGTGATCGGCGTCGTTGGGGTTGCTGGAGGGCTGGGCCGCGATGTGCATTTAGAAATAAGGCCACGGAATTTATCGTTAGACGTTTCGATCTTCTCCATGGGCTTACAGAGTGCTTGAAAAACTCCTTCGGGGTCATTCGGTGCGCGTAAAATTCGTAGCGATGGAAAGCCGTTCGCTTCTATGCTCCTAGCGAGTATCGTGTCTGCTTTATTCGCGAACGATTGGTTGCTCGTGATATCCCAGTGCAACTTGTGCAATGAGGGCGCAGCTAGATAAGGGAATAGCCATATCATCTCGTTTGGTGGCATAATTGGCGGGGAACTCTGCACCAGAGAAAATGTCTCTAATACCGTAAGGTTTGAAAGAATCTGGCTGAGCGTTGGCAGCGAGTCAACGTCCATATGCTGGAGAGTAAGCTTCTTAAGCGATCGACTCGAAGGTCGTCTAACAAACGAGGATAAACCTTCGCTGGATACGCCTGGAAGATGCGATAATGTGAGTGTTTGCAACGGGGGCAACGAGAGTAGATTTGCATCATTAAAGGCTGTAAAGGGTAAATGTGACAAATGTAGGTTCTCGAGAGCCGGCAAGCGAGATAATATGTCGGGTATAAGAGACACCGGCGTGAGCGTCGCACCCGGAAGACAGTGTATAGATAAAGTTTTTAGATGTTCCCAGTCCGCGTGAAGCTCTAGAAAGTCTTCGCTTAGTTCATGTGGCAAATCTCCTGGGGCTTCCTGGTAATTAGGATTTTCCGAGTTTAGTAGCGCTGCAGCATTCGAAAGCCGCCGCTTCCTCTGGAATTGGGAGGGCTCGATAGTCCAGTGCATCTCTACCAACTTGCGTCTGGTTGATAATGCGTGGAATAGACGGTTGAACGAATAGTCGTGGTTTTGGTGAAATCCAACTAATCGTTCAAAGTTGGGGCACGCCATTATGACAGAAGCTACCAAGTTTTGGTATAAGTCAAGAGGGACGCCTTGGGTAACAGCCGGGGCTTTCAGACTATGAACCATTGCTGCTAATTTGGGATTCGACCTTAGTGTTCGTCGGAGTAGTACGAGACGAGATCCAAAGTTTAGCTTGTATCGCTTTCTTTGCATTTGAGAATCTGCTCCGACTAGTTGGATATCCTGGTATCTTCAATTACCTGTTAGCTTTTCTACCTTCAGATCTGTCTTGTTGTAAACTCACAGTGCGACTTGGGCGACCTTTAACAAGCCCCGCCCTGATAGAGCGACAGAGCACAAATCTCTCATCATGCATGTTGCACAACTCGTGCTGCCGGGCATTAAATGCAGCTTCTTTAATTCATCCAGGATGAGTCCGAGGACTTCTTCAGGTAGAGCGGCTAGCAGTTCTCCCGTTTCTCTCCTTCGCCTATATTGTTTAATTGGTGCCGGTCGTTGCCATCCATACTCGATTCTCCGTGGACTGGAATTCCATGACTCGAGGCTCGTTCTGCTACTAGCTGGGCTTGAAAGGATAGCGTCGAAAGTGTCGTTCGTTCTGACCGAGCTTGCAATACTGGAGCCGCTGCTCGAGGTCCTCCTAGAACGGTTAGGTACGACGGCGGGCCGCATATCTATCTGCGCATAATTGCCCATCATTGCCGGTGGCAGTTTTGTCGGTTGCTGGGTTTGCTGAGCTTGTTGGGCGTACGCTGGCCCATGAGCGTTGAAGTTGGAGCGATCAGTTTTCATGGTCGACTCTTTTGCCGAGGCGTTTGGGTCTCGTATCGTAAAAGAATTAGGACTGAATCCGGGGTCGCGAGAAGCGTGTGAAGAGCCCATTGTGGAGCCGTCTAGCAATGGTACAGGTTCCGACACGTTATCGTCGGATCTCGAGTGAAACACGACAGCAGATTCAGTCTGCGATCTCCGATGTCTCGTGGTTCTAGGAGAGAAAATAGGGTTATTAGTAGGAAAGAAAGGGACTCGACTAAGAAGGATAGACATTGAGAGACCAGAGGTGAAGATCGGCAGGTTTCGATGGGTCCACAGAGATTAAATGACCGGGCGTGTGCCTTGCATCGTCTAGACTGGCGAACTTTTTGGTCGGGAGCTTGGACAACAAAGTCGTAGCTCTAGCCCGTGGCTCTTCCTGACTTGATAACCACTACCACATAGACTGGGCTTCCTGGTCATATTTGGCTTAGGCTATCTAGAAATAGTCCGAAACCAGTTCAAACTGGTAATAGGCGGCCACACTCGGCTGTTGGTAGCGCGAGGCTGCCTTTATGTAGCGAATCGCGGTGGAAATTAATTAACCCCTGACAGAATGGATGTGTTCCCTTGGGAGAGCGACATATCACCCCAGGAACGCCAGAGCAGCCAAGGAGCATATGACGCCATTTTTCAAGTAACGTAGAAAGGGGGAATATGGAGTATGAAATGGAACATCCTCTTCAACTTCGGCACAAGATGGACCATGAAAACCCAGCTTTGGGGGGTAAAATCGAGTTCAGCACAAGCCGAACTGTATGTATGGGGTTAATAAAAGAACTAAAAAAATAAATAAATAAAAATAAAAATGATCCGCGCATGGCTTAGGGAGCTTAGGTGGCAGCTGACCCCGTTACTCAAAGCTATTTAGGGGCTTACATCGAATTAAAAGAAACTTACAATGATCTAAATTTGGAGTTGGCGGCTTCAGCATGGCACTCAAGGCTTTGGCGGTCGTCAACATTGTCGACCAGGCGAATCGTCGGCGAACTTAATGGTCTCCGATCGTTTGCTTTAACAGGAAGCGAGTTTCTTTTTTGAAGTTTTCGAACTAAAGATCGCGGCTTAAAGAAAGAGGCATGGGCAAATACCGCATACCAGGATCGCCCCGAGTTTGACGACGTAGTAGTATCCATTATTGAAGGAGTGTGTCTCGCCGGGGGGTTCAACTTCTCAATGCGTTACACTTCCAGCGCAGGGGTAAATTCGGTCACCGAACTTCCCGTCGTAGTTACGCTTCGGGTCTGCTCCGGTACTTATTTGCGGAAACCTGTGCTGTATATCTGTTTTGCGAGCCGAATAGTAACGAATCAATGTTCACAGGGTCTCTTTCCCGCATGTGAATACTCGAAGGAGTTTTCGAAGATCCACCGTAAAGACGTAAAGTAAACGTAGGGTTGGTATAGGGTTGCAGAAACCTCCAAATGTTGCGAAGGCGTAAAATCGCAGATGAATTGTATTCAGCGCGACTCTTCAATATCGAGGTCACAAAGACGGCAATCAAGATTGACGACCGCATAGGACGGTGTTGATATTAATACAGGTCTAGATATCGATATCTCTAACCTAGTAACTAGCGATGACGTTTCATATCCGGTATATAAATGTATATTCGAATGACTTTGAACAATTAGAATTGCACGGTCGCACTCGCGCGGGCCTCGTCAACCTTTTCATATAAATCACTACAAGTCATCGGCAGGCGGCAAAGCATATA
The DNA here is from genome assembly GCA_025201765.1 of Daldinia sp. FL1419. NCBI lineage: Eukaryota > Fungi > Ascomycota > Sordariomycetes > Xylariales > Hypoxylaceae > Daldinia > Daldinia sp. FL1419. Next base: position 82,308 of record MU623369.1, read on the forward strand.
TACACGCAGGTACGTTATAGTGTCAGCCGTCGTTCCCGGCGACACGATATCCAATAGACAGTGGCGGTTACGCCAAGGTGGCTCCAGCTTGTCAAGTTCTTCGGGTCCGCAAGTTTTAGCTACGGAACAATCGCGTTCTACTTACCTTGAATGATGAAAATTCGCTGGAACCCGTAAGAACCTAACCTAAAAGCCGTTTTACCTAGCCGACAATGGACACCGCTTCTTTACGATCCAGGCTGCCAATAGCGCTAGGGTGGTCTTTAACTTTGGGATAGCAAAATTCTGTGAAAAGGGCTGAGAGGCTGAGCGACACCAAAGACTTTAGGGCAACACGCCAACCTCCGTTAAAGGTGCAGCTCGGTGGAGGGCCCATAATTAAACTTCTAAATATGGTGTCTGCACGTTATTAGGGCGGGTTCCAAGTCGGCGAGAAGATAGTTTGGTAGCTGGGGCGGCTGCCCTGAACTTATCCAACAGGTAGGTTCGCCTAGGACCTTGCACACCAGGGTAACGCGCGTGGTATGGAACAAGTAGATCGCGAGGGGTCCTCTGGATTCTGTATGGCTGCTAAAGGCTGATGATGAAGTAGACTAGCGTAACAGGTAGATTCAAATAGATTCAAGATTTGATAACTAGGCGAGTCAAGCGAGTTGAAACGAGTAACGAACCGCGACGCCAGGACGCCAGGACGCCCAAACTGTAGGGACCTTCCCGCTTGGGATCAGCACGGCCAGTCTATTCGTCTAATTGATGTTCCCCAGAAAACCCAAACCATCTTCTAACGAGAGTTTGGTAAACGGGTCTTTTAACGAACGAGGTGGGCAATGGTGGGCATGGTGAGCGTGGCTGAGATAGCCTAACCAATCCAGCACGAAATCGGAACTCGATGCGGTGTAGCATGGTGGTATAGTGATACCTAGTCGCTGCCCGTCGCCACATGAAGTAGTATAAATTTATGTACGTTAAGTTAATAGAAAGAATACGTTCAAATACGTCCAAGCCCTATGAGAATTCGGAGATTTTCAAAGTTGTAATCAGAGAATGTTAAATCCAACTAAAAGATGCACAATCTTAAATTTTATGTTACCTTTGTAGCTAACCTAGCACAATAAGGGGATTATATAAGCACATGTACTTTGTACATACCTATGTACAATACCTAATAAGTACCTACATAGCTACATTTCGAGTGCGGATTATGTAATTTGCTGGGTAATGGAACCTACTTCAAGCTACCTATCATCTTCCTCAAAACCTACATCTTGCATCAATTTTATTATGCTCTAGCTTTCTAGTGCACAATATTTGATCACCTGTCTTTCCCTCCCAAGATTCAAGGCCCCATCAGCCACAGTATGTAATTCCACCTTATGAAGTCTCGTCAAGATCAACAAGACATATAGGTACCTAGGTACCCAACTCGATGGATATGTATATACCAAAATAGATCTATAACGTTTTTCTTTTGCATATTCTATGGCCCCTGCCACGCGACGCCAGGACTGTGAATGATAGGTACTAACTTGTGGAGAACCCGGGACAGCCTCATTCCGTTGGATTACACGTGCCAAGGAGGTGCATTATCAGTTATCCAATTCCAGCGGAAGACAACACTACCACTCCCATTCCCACCAACCAACCTTTACTGACACCATTCGGAGATTTCAAAGCCCGATAATGCTCAGAGGCCCGCCATAATTGAATGAACTGTTTGGTTTATTACCAACTTTACAGTTCAGCTTTAATAAGAATGACCATCCTAAAATAAGCCTTCCGAGACTATACATCAAACAGATGGCCAGTTGAGCAACTGTGAATTTATCATAATGCTACTGCTATTCATGATGATGGGATTCGTTATGTTTTCCCGAGAGTATTCTTACGGGAATGATTTAACTTGTTTAATCTTTATAGTTAATATTCTTATGTACCTAACTACCTATTAGAAATTATCATCTAACTTCTAAGGTATTCCTTCAAGGGGTAAATTATCTATAGGTAAACATTAGCTGTTCTCGTCTGTCCCCTTTCCATAATGATGAAGGGCGAAGCCGTTTATGAGATCGTCGCTAGTCTAATACGGTATACATCGCTATATAAACAATATCACGTATATCTTTGAATACACTCATAGTTCAGTTCATTCAATTTCAATGATTCAAAGCTAGGTGCTTCTCGACCACTTACAACTCAATCAATTTTGACCGTATAGGATATCTTAAATATATTTATCTTATCTCTCCTTTCTCTTGTTCATTCTCGTGTCAGATTAAATACATTCTGCTTGGCTTTTAGCCCATGAGACATAAATCTCGTTGGCCTGAGATCCTCTGGTTACCCTCAAGTAAATGAATCCATCTTTATACTTGAGTCCTGGGCATTCACTAAGAAACGACATATAAGTGAAGTACAACGTAGTGTTGACACATATGAGTCATTGTCTTTGGATGATACAGTTGGTACCTGGAACTATTTTCCGCAGATGTTTTGTCAATCACATGGTTTGTGACCTATTTGACGCTGCGAGGATGCGGCTAAGAAGTAAAACGACAACTAAAACAAAGAGTACTGAATATGGCTAAAAACAGACCATTGGTACGGTTAGGAACATCTTGGACGAGATGTGTCGACGGTAAAGATATCTGGTGATAAGCATTAATCAAGGGCCTAGGTGAAGCAGAAGAGATTGTACTAGATACTGTGGTGTTCAATGTAAAGTTCGTCATGGCATTGATTTGCTCATACTAATGCCGGTGACCCTTTATCGTCGAAATTATCATGTACAATACACATGTATCGAAGGAATATCACAGTACACTACCATTCTATAGCGGCCTTGTGGAGCTTAGTAACACTACCGTTGTCGCCGCCAACGACCATGACGATAGTAACACGGGGGGCCCGGGGAAAAAGTTTAGGCTGCGATGTAAAACATTTACTACTCTAAGCTGGCTGTATTTTCCTCGAACGAAACGATCTTAAATTCTTCTCAACACATCAAACTCTCGTACTTCTTTTACAAGTCCATTCATATTCGAGGTGCCATCTAAGAAGTTGAAAAACCCTGTATTGCTCTATAATATAAATATCTCCTATCCTTCCTTTCGTTTTCCCTCGAATTTACGTGTAATTGACCACTTACTATTTTAATTCAATTACTCATCATCATGTCGCAGAATCCTCGTGATGGTCCTCCGTCGCAAGACCGTCGCGGCAGACCTCCTCAGGCTCCTAAGCAATTTGGTCTTTCCAACCCTCGCGGCGCTCGTACTCCGATCCCTGGAGTAGATTCTCCTCTCTATTACCCTCGAGATAACAACGGCGTTTATGACGCGGCGTTCTACCCAAGTAAGTTTCTTTTCTTGAGAACCCCTTTCTGACTGCTTGTGAGGACCTCCGCAAATCCCCTGATGAGTTATCGTAATTATTCGATGGATACATGCTAATCGAAGATATTGGATATAGATACGCCAATACCTCAGCAAGCAGCAAGCCAAAGCTCTGCGAGTGTCACTCCTACGCAACCTGGTCGTCACTTTTATGGATGCGCCTGTGCGTCCTGTGTTGCGTTCTATCATCCGAGCAACCATTTTTCTCGTGGCAGTCATGCCGCTGCGGGTAGTCCTAGCACCCAATATGTTGCAGGCACAGTGATGCAACCTCCTGGAACCGGCGTCTACGCTCTCGATCAAGCCGGTATGCAAGCCTTGAACAAGCAAGCCCATAGTCACGTTGCCCAGACCGCACTCCAACAGCAGCAGACAAGTGCTCCTCAGGCGCTACCTTTCCCGCCTGAATTTCATCCAGCGTCTTCCCGTGGCCAGGCCTCAATCCAAGACGGCCAGCAAACTCAGGGGTCTTATTTCAATGAACGAGTAAGGAATTCTTCCAAGTATCACTTAGTGTTTAATACGTAGCATGACTAACACGAGGTTGACACACAGGAACTGAAAGAAATCCATAATTATCAAAAACGCAAGGAGAACGAAGAGCGCGACAAGCGTATTCAGCGCTACCGAGAGCAGCACGAGCGCGCCGCTGGATTTCACGAGTCTGACGATGACGAATTCATTCCCAACATCCGAAACCCTTGAATGAGGAAGACATACCCGAGATGACGATATGAATAAAATACCATGGCGTTTATGAACGTTTGAAGCTTCTCTGGCATTAATGAATGATTGAAATGATGGAACACGGTATTCTTAACGTGGTTTGTGCTCACTGATGGCTACATGTTTTACTTGCATGATTCATATAGAAAGGTCTGTGTTCAAGCATAATTACATGGCGAACTGTTGAAAGTACTTAATTCAAGCTCTCCCTAAGGGGACTAATCCTCTCGCTGTCTGTGTTGGCTCCCTGACAATTAGCAGTGGTAATATTGAAACTTTCATTTTTAGCATTTGCCTTCGGAAGGCCAATACGCATTAGCTCTGTATTAAAGAAATAGTTGAGACAATCACGAACTGTAGTACCTCAGCGCTGACAGTATAAAACTCACCTATGCCGTACAATCTTGATGTTTCCTCTAGCTGACAGAAATGCCCATATTTTAGTATTCCCCCCCCCCTCTCCCCCCTTTTTTCCGGTTGTCAAATCCAATAAATCCTAAAAATGCATCCACGACGCATTGCTTACCACTTAACGATGGGTCTACGCCTTTCTAAAGTCGTAGCCCAAATATGTACCTCACCCCTCCAAGTTGACGATTTCTCATGGTTTCAAAGTAGGAAGAATAGCCTCAGGTTGAAGGCAAGTGGTAAGATACATATACACTGGTCCGTCATTGTCAGCCCGTTCAGCTATTAACCCGATCTTAACAGATGATGATTCTATGATATCAATTTCCGTCTTTGGAGACGGGATAAGATTCCACCCCCGTCCGCTTTCCTACTACTACGAAAGCTTACCCTGCATCGACGCAGAAGCATCTGGATATGACGCACTCGCATTTACCATGAAAGCGCCTTCCGATGGATCTATCACGCTTGAGATGCAAACAACGGACGATTGTTCGACAGAAGCGTATAATAGCACATGGCGATATGTGGTGAACTTCACCGGGGAGGCCCAGAAGATCGTAGCTCCTATAAGCTCGTTCGAAGGTGCTAAGACAAATGGCATCGCAGCGTTTAATTGGGCTACATGGGAATCGCATAACAAGGATTTCGACTGGGAACTAAGTGATATAAAGCTAACCTGTAATGGGAAAGCTTAAAAGTTCAAGAAATCAGCACGTTGGCACTTGGACTGAGCATGAAGCAAATTGTGACTTCTGGGCCGTAAGCGTGACGAGAGGGAGGGAGATCTGATACGTTTATGTCTGTGTAATTGCCACCAATAACTATCTTAGTGCCAAGATCCTCGAGGATGCTTTTCAAATCAGGGTTCTAACTACATCATGTTTAGTACTCCGAGGGAAACGTTTGGCGGCAGTGTATCCTTTGAAGGATAGAGCTCCGAGGATATATCGTAACCGTCCAGGATGACATCGGGGTATTTTTCTCGGAGGAGTAATAGTAACCTGCCGGTACCGGTCCCTATATCAGCGATTCGTGGCTTTGAAGGCAGCCTAGTAATAACGGCGAGATGGAGTAGGTAGATATCCAATGTTACTACGCGGGTGAGCAATGGTCACTTAAGGTCATGGGGCGGGTTTCCATACTCGGTTACGTAGTCTAGTTGCGTATTGAGTCTATGTCTTTGTTAGTAGAAGCCCTTTGGATTATATTCGGTGCGCACCTTGGGACCTCGCTAGGTGATATTATCCGTGTGGATATTGGTCATCTTGGTAGGTTCCTGTAAACGATACTGAAAGAAAGTCCGGTTTAAGTCCAGGAAGGCTTAAATATACCGAGATCTATTGGAACTCTTACAACGTTGAAGATAACCCATCTCGGTTGCAAGTCTTGATATATATCCCTAAATGATTCTGGTAGAATCCGACATTGTAGTAACTCTTCGGCGGAATCGTTAGATGGATTGAGCTCGATTTGTAAGTTAAATATCCAAAGGAGGTCTTTGACATGCTCCACAGTAGCTTCTTCTGGGTCTGGTTCTAATAGCTCGTCGTAGACAATATCGGCATCTAGCACAGGTACGTTGAGCTTTTCGATAAAAAAGTCCGTCATATCTTCACCGTATACATTGCTCAAATTTACTTTGCCTCGAATCTGTGATGGGGCAGACCACAAACACTGAGATGGTTTATACCATGTTTGAGAGTCAGTAATCGCAAAAAGCAAAGCATCGTCCTCAAACGTATCTCTGCACAAATTATTGTTTGCCTATCCATTGTACCTTCAGGACAACGATAATACCTCATTTCTTCCAACGAATCATCTGATAACTCCATTTTATCTAACTCGGAGTACAGATTTCGGACCCTATCAAGAAGCTCTAGAGGACTTGACTCCTTGAGGTATCTAAGCTCTTCCGCAATATCATTCCATGAACACTCCTGTATACCTAGTGTTTCCTGGAAGAAATTTGTGAAGTTAGACTTCTCAAGAATGGAATCCTTAAGCTGAGCCTCATATAAGGGAAGAATTGGATAAGCTGTTTCCATATACGTTGGCCCGTTCAGTAAACAGTCATTTGGCTCAGTCCAAGTAGGGTATTGCCCCTCTAAATCAGGTATGAGGATAGCATCCATGTCTTCGAAACATAAGCTAACAGTATAATTAACTTACTTAATCTGAAAGTACACCTGGAAAGGAAACTATGTATACTTACTATAGTTATCATAAACTGTTTAGCCTTTTGTATCTCTCTGTTCGGCGAATCTAAGCATTCTGCATGAAGGCGTAGGTATAGTCGCAAAACGCGGGAATGGTTGGGAAGACTAGACGTTTCTAAGCTTTTCTCTTGTATATGGTCGAGTATGTCGAGGAAGAACACGAAATCGGGGCTAGATCTCGCCCCTATGTCGCACAAGAAGTTCCATCGAGATATTGAGGCCGAATCCCTACCAATTTCAATAAAAGGGAAGAACTCCCCTACTTCCATAAATTCTTCGCGCCTTTTTAATAAGGCCGGAAGAGGTATATAGGTGTTGGAAAGCTGTATTAGATGACTATCCTCGCATGTTATTTCCAGCCCTGCCAGTTTTTCCCTCTGCTCAGACGTCGCGTGTCGCTTTTCCGCATGCCAGCTTTGTTCTAAAAAAACCAGCAGCTCCGAGGGCAGGAATTCAGCAACAAATAGGCATTCCGGTGAAAGTGAATATCTATCGGGACTTAATAGTCTTGGGCGGTTGCGAATTCCTAGGCGATATGTATCAGGTATAATTACCTAAATATTGCAATGTTTATTCGGAGGGTGCATGGTCATGGTATGACTTCGACGAGACAAATCGATAATGGAAAAAAAGGATTCGCGCATGCTTATCTACATACAACTAATGGGGGGTGGTAATGTGTATGGTTGAATAAATTATCTATCGGATATACTACTTATTCAACAGCATACTCTCGGCCCGAGGAGTTTACATTCAATGTTCGGGGTCGCGGCATGGCCACCGTCATTGTCTTGGTAGTTTTGTCGTGTTTCTTATGATTTTAAGCCGCGCGGTTAGCCGTTACATAGAACTACTCGAGGTTTACCATGACGACACCCCAACCAATGGAGTTTCGCCCGTCTATGGGCTTGATGCAATTTATATACGGCCAATCACGCCAAATTTGGTGGCAGGTAGCTTGAACGTTGATCCGGTCGTAGTAAGGAAGAATCATATATGTAGGTATCTAACATGTTACATATTGATGGGAAAACCCCCGTTTCCCGGTGTAATCCTACACCTCGTTGCTGCGATGTTACGTAGGCACCTGGCAGCGTTGTTACAAAGGTTGACGATGCTGACGAGCAAAGAGTCGAATATCGAGCAGTATTAATAATGCTATATATATCTGGATACATTGGGTACAAGCGATGTGCATTCACGTCTATTAGTACCTGGACTCGGGACACCAACTATTAGGATAATAGTCAGGGTCTGGTAAGTCTGGTGGTAAACTGATTGGTTGTTAAATTCTCTAGGTTAGAATCTACGCTAGGATGCAAAGCGAGGATATTTACAAACAGGCCTGTTCCCAGGCCGTAAGGATTATGTTGTGCGGTCCGTGCCCCAAGCAGGATCCACAATGATACCTTGTAACTGTAGTTATGTGATTATCGATAGTTAGCGTCGCTTTCGTTTATTTATTAATTCCGCCGCCTAATAAATTCTGCCGCTCTAGTCGTCGCAGCTAATAGGTAAGCCGCCTTCAGCAGGTAGCCTTCTGGGTTAGCGTGTTATTAACCATAACATTAGGTACTATCCCTCGAGGTGCGAGAGTGGCACAGTGGGGGGCGCTAAAGATTGTGTCCAATCAAAAATTATTGAAATGTAACTACATGTTTTTACGGCAAAATTTGCTTGTGCCATAAGTACCCGCATTTATTAGTTTTATAAATCAATATAATATACTTTTTATAGCAAAAACGTTGAAAATATAAATTAAAAAAATTATTATAATAAAATACAATTTAATATATATCTATTAAAATTAATTATTATTCATTGTAACTTAAAATTAGGTATTTTGTTGTGTTGAATAGATTTTTATGGTATTAGGTGAGGCTATTTTCGTTGTATATGAGCTTTTGGACCAATCAAACTATTAGTAGTTTTTTAGCCCGCCCCACTGTGCCACTCTCGCACCTCGAGGGATAACCTAATAACCTGCACACCGCCCCAGCACTGCTTTAACCCCAAATCCAATCCCCCGCTTTCCGTCTTAGGTGGTTTTTGTCCCACGTTCCCCCAGCAAGGCGGAAAGGTACCTATGTAAAAAGGTATCAGGCCGAAATTTCGAGAAAAGAACCTTAACCCAGTAGGATCTAGTAACTAATAGTTGACTATCTTATCTAACATTCCAGCCCACCAACCCACCAACCCGCCAACCCGCCAACCCGCCAACCCGCCAACCCGCCAACCCACTTCATCTTTTATTACCTATAACTATACCAAACTCGCCGAACAGTTACCTGATTTCTTCACCTGCAACACACTAGAGAGCTTTTTTGTTCTTCTGGATTTCCTTCGCTTAATTCATACCCCCCTGAACTCCTCTTTTTCATCACATTCACTCACTTTCTCTTGCACGAGAACAGGAAATATACAACTCGGGGACTCATTGACCCCTCAGTTGGATTCTTTACCGCAGTAACAATGGTACGTCTTAATCCGGTTCCATCTCACACTTCTTCTTCCTCTCTTTTCACTTCTATCCTATCTACCCTATCCTATACTGCCCGTGCTGTAGTTTCCTAAAAGAACACTCAGCTTCGACGTCGTATACAAAGTACATATTAATATAATACTAATCCCCTCCCACTAGGCGACGACAACGAAACAGCGCCTGGCCCTCGCCATCTGCGACTTCCTCACCACCTCTACAACCGACGGTACCCTCTCGGCAGACGACAAGGATAGCATCGAAGTAGCCATCAACTGCATTGCCGAATCCTTCAAGGTCGACCCCAACGACGCCGCCGCCGTCTCCGCCGCTGTCGGCACCCAGAACCTACTACAAGTCTACGATGCTTACGAGAAGCTCAAGGCCGCCGCCGCTTCCGCCAAGCCCGCTTCCACTTCGGAGCCCGCCGAGAAGGAACTGACCGACGAAGAAAAGGCTCGCGCCGAGGATCTCAAGGCCCGCGGAAACCGCGCCATGGCCTCCAAGGATTACCCCGCCGCCATTGATCTCTACACCCAGGCTCTAGCCATCTATCCTCGCAACGCAATCTACCTCTCCAACCGCGCTGCCGCCTACAGTGCCGCCCGCGACCACGCTAGCGCCCGTGCCGACGCCGAAACAGCCGTTGCTATCGACCCTAAGTATACCAAGGCCTGGTCGCGTCTCGGCCTAGCCCGCTTCGCTCTCGGCGACGCAAAGGGTTCCATGGAAGCCTACCGACAGGGTATCGAACATGAAGGAAACGGCGGCAGCGAGGCCATGAAGAAGGGCTTCGAGACCGCTAAGCGCCGAGTTGAAGAGCTCGAAGGGGACGCCGGGGACTCGGCGCCCACTGCGCGCGGCGGCGGTGGCGGTGGCGGTGGCCCTGACCTCTCTAGCTTAGCGAGTATGTTCGGTGGTGGAAACCAAAGTGGAGGAGGTGGTGGTGGTGGCATGCCCGATCTCGGTAGCATCATGAACAACCCCATGTTCGCCAGCATGGCGCAAAACCTCATGTCGAACCCGGAGATGATGCAGAACCTAATAAACAACCCGCGCCTGCGCGATATGGCCAACCGCTTCTCTAGCGGCGGCGGAATGCCTGACCTAGGCTCCCTGATGAACGACCCCAACATAGCCGACATGGCGAGGCATATGATGGGCGGTGGTGGCGATGGTAATGGAAACCCTGAAGCTGGGAACGGCACGGGCCGATGATCGACTATTTCTTTTTTCATTACCGACCGAATCCCACCAGGTTCATCTGCTATAAGTGGATGATGGGTGAGTATATAGGGTCCACCAGACGATGGGATGCAAACGGCATGGCATGGCGCTGCTAGAACTAATCAAAATTTTGGGCCGAATATGACTGGGCGGGAAGGATACGGGATTATAGCCAGTGATGGCTCTCATAATTATCCTATTATCGTCCTTGCAGTCAGCGAACGGATGAAAGGGGCGACGGATAGCCGGGTTTGAGTTGCGTTGGTCACAAGTATACTTCGATTATGACAGATGAGTACCTAGGTACTCAGGGGTAATGATAGAAGGCCAAAAGGGACAATATAGGGGTTGACTACCTACTTATTCATAATCCATCGCATCTGCTAACTAAGGTCCTAATCATACATCGCGAACCATCTGTGCTGATAATGAGGCAAATTGATAATACTAGATAAGAGTTGGGCCAGGAAAGGGGGAAAATTAAATCAGTGCTCGTCTAAGTTTTTCCATCTACACCTCGACTCCGTACCATGCCGTAGTGTTCTTTCGTTTTTGTTTTCCTCTAAACAGTAGAATACCTGGTCCTGAAACACATAACTTTTCTTTTTTATCCTCGAATGCCACCGTCCGAGAAAACAAGAATGAGAAAAAAAGAAAAATAACAATAATAATAATGGCCATTTTGGTTTCTCGCCTCCCCTCCCTTTTACCCTCCAACATCCATAATCCTGTAACCGGCCCACCAGCATGTTATAAATCGGAGTCAATCAACACGCGACATAAAGCATCCATAATCGACACCATGTATTCGTTTGCTTCCAATGCGAAATAGGGTCTCCGTGAAAAATCATAGGAATACGTATAATTAGAAATGTAGAAATGTGCATAAGAAAATGGATTACATATTTAGAGGCAAAGGGAAACTAAAATAGAAATGACAAGACGCATTACTGAAAAGTACCGTTCGCAATGCGGCATCACTTCGTACGGGAAATAGAACCTCCGCGCTTTTGTGAGGGCGCTGTACTATCCTTGTGACTTGACTTAGGGCTAGACGGACCTCGTCTTCGACCTCGCCCAGCACGATAGCGGCCGCGGGTTCGACCGCGGGAAGCACTTTTACCCCTGCTAGGACCTTGCAGGGGTGATTTTACTTTAGGGGAAGATAACGAGGGTTCGCATTGTCCCTGTAGAGGCTTATTTTCTCTCCGTGAAGGTTTCGTAGGTGTTGGCACAGGCTGGCTAACGGAGCGAGTCGGGCTACCTGAAAAACAAAGGGGTGGGGGTTCAGGACAGGATACCGATTGGAGAGTATTTCGACGGGGCTTAGAGTCGGGCGCATCAAAAACCGTCGATCGGGCGGCGGACTCGGGGGGTATAACAGGCGAGACAGCATCATTATTTGTGCCTGATGGAATCTCATTGCGGGCTCTTATCGCTGTAGATATAGAAGCCGACTCGGAATCTACTGGTGGCACATGCTCGGGGGATCCGGCCTCGTCTTCGACGTCTTCGGCCCAACTATTTCGCATAGGGGATGTATGATGTAAATTTAGCTCGGCTGTAGAACGCGGCGTGAACTCCGGAGCACCAGGATTCAACCTCGAACCCTGTTTGAGATTAGTGCCAATCAAAAAATCATGAATGATTTTTCGACGGATCTACCTCTTTTTTATGCCCATTTGGAGTATTCACAGCCTGCCCGTTGGCCTTGCCTAAGCTAGGAGAGCTTTCCGCCGTCGATGTCGGGCGCGGTGCCTGAGTGCCAATTGAGGCACCGCCACTATTTTCCGGTTCATCGACGGATCCATCTGTCTGAATAATACTGGAGGAGACTGCATTACCACCAGGGAGTTCGTCATCCGGCTTGTCGTCCGGCTTGTCGTCCGGCTTGTCGTCCTTTGATTCCTTAGGCTTAAGGAATATTTGCTTAGACCAAAGTTCAGCATATTTGCCTTTCTTGGAAATTAATTCTTCATGGTTCCCTTGTTCAGCTATCTCCCCATTTGCGACGACAAAAATTGTATCGGCATTCATAACGGTGGAGAGACGATGTCTGGGATCAGATTAGTATACCAACTCGTAGGGTATAGTGAGCGACTAATGACTTACGCCACGATAAACGTAGTACGGCCTTGACATAATGTGCGAAGACCATCTTGGATTTTCTGCTCAGTATCAGTATCCACTGAGCTAGTCGCTTCATCGAGAAGTACTATCTCAGGTTGCTTAAGTATAGCCCGTGCAATCGCAATTCGTTGAAGCTCGCCACCGGATAGTTTCCTAATGCAACCGGTTAGGGAATTGAATACCTGCCAAGTGGATTACAACTCACACTCCGCGCTCGCCGACACGAGTCTTATAGCCTTCTGTAAAGCCCATTATATGATCGTGAATTGCTGCTGCTTTGCATGCACTATAAACCTCTTCATCCGTTGCTGAGAGTCGGGCGTACCTAATATTGTTGATCACGGTATCGTCGAAAAGAATCGGTGATTGAGGTACGATACCAATAGACTGTCGTAGACTAGATGTAAAACAGCGTCAATATAAAACATCGAAGCGAAACTCCAAGCATAAGAAGAGTCTATCGGAAGGGGTCATCATACCTTGAGATTGTCACATCCCGAATATCCTGGCCATCAATTTGGATAGAACCACCTGTCACGTCATAAAAGCGATCAAGAAGTTTCAAGATCGTCGACTTTCCAGCGCCGGTGGCGCCGACGAATGCCACGGTAGTACCAGATGGAACAGACACTTTCACATTCTTCAAGATGTCCTTCTTCTTGTCGTAACTGAAACTGACGTTCCGGAACTCCACTTTACCGCCCTTAAGCTTAAGGGGTTTGGCATCTGGCTTTTCAGTTACGGTTGGTTTCGTCGTCATCACGTCAAGAAGCCTTTCGGCGTGCACCAGATCTTGACTGATGTTCTTTCCGAGCTGAGAGAAAAACCGTAGGGGCGATGTAAGCTGACCCCAATATGTTAAGAGCATAACAAAGTCACCAGCAGTAGCCTGGCCTTTCGTAATTTGGTATACGGCCAAGAATGCGCCGGCCAGTAACCCCGCAAGGAGGATCAAGTACTGGAAGGCATGTCCGACAAGATAACTGTAATACAAAGACTTCGCGGATGAGACGCGAGAATTAACTGCCACGCCATACCGTCTTTCTTCATACGGAATTTGGTTGAAAGCACTAACGGTCTGCCAACCTTGAATACCAGCCTGACGGATATAATGTTCCTCAAAGAACCTAAAAGAACAATAAGAACTTGGTTGACCAAAACCGAATACTAGAATAGGTATGTAGAAAACCATGTGGGATATGGAATAAAGGTATAGTTGAAATATCAAGAAACAATTACTCACGTCCTGACCATCATTTTTCTCTTCTCCTTAAAGCTCGCGATAATACGGGTGGCTGCTTGGATGAACGCCGTTCCAGTTGCAATCGTGATGAATCCTTCATATGGCCCAAATTTTGTCGATAGGTATGTAAACGCAATGACCAAATCAATTAGCATTGGCAATGCTTGGAAGCAGATCGAATCTAGCATATTCGAAATAGAGGTTCCGTTCGAAATCGCTACAATGAGATCCGACGAACTCTTCGAATCATGGAACTCAGACGAAAGGTTCATGATATGAGAGTATGCAGCAGCTGTGAGGGCTTCCTCAGAGTAGTACTCGATAGGTAGCCACAGCATCTGCCTCAGGAGGTTAATCCCTGCCTCAGAAGCAAGAAGTCTAAGTCCGGCAAAAATCGCAACTTGAACCCAGGGGTTACTCTTGGAGACGCCACTCAAGGAATCCATGACGGCACCATACTGCCGAGGAATTAAGAAATTGAGCACATTTCCGGCCAACAGACAGAGGCCAACGAGAGCAGCGTAGAGTTGTAGGCGACGATTTTTAACAGGCCAAATGTACGGGAAGAAAATGAGGAATCCTTTGGCATACGCAATCCAACTACCCTCGTTCTTCAAGCGCTTTTCGATTTTTTCTCGGGAAATACGCTGCTGGCGTTCCCAAGGCGATTCGACGTCTCTAGGCGAGTTAGCCGTCTCTGTGTTAGTTGCATCCGTATTTGTACCCTCCGAATTGGTCCCGTAGCCACTATCTGCTGATGTGTCAACACCATTTACGCGCTGGCCTGGCTTCGGGATCAGAGGGGCTCGTTCCTCATCGTCATCGTCATCGTCGATTCCATCTTCTCGCCAAACAAAATATGCCAAAAGAGCGCTTAGTGCAAGAATGCAGCGAGCGATGACGATAGAGGCGTCCAGTCGGAAGAAGGTTGCTGAGTTGTCACCAGTTATCGGGGTCGTCAATATCGGCTCGGAGGCTGCGATGAATAGGAGCGCAGCATTGAAAGGCTCCAATACCAACGCGATGAGCCAGGATCCGTAGAAGGGATACCAAACAGTATCAGAACCGTCACCGAGACTATTCTGCTCAATACCAAAGATCAAGATGCAGGATAGCAATCCGATAACAGTGTCTTGGGTTGGCCATCGACCCCACACAACAATATCAATTATCTTCAAGATAAACTGGATCACAAAGGTGCTCATAAAGCAACAAAGAAGATAGTATATAACCTTGCGTCGGACATGAGTAGACTTCTTTGAATCTGAGGTCTGCAGTGTGCAGATCGCAACGGCTGAGGTAACGGCGAAGTATAGGAACACCGCAAGGGGGTAGACATAATGCAGAGTAGCCTGCACGCCCTGCAGCTCCTGTCTCATCATTCTCTCGGCCGCTACCTGGTCGAATTGCTCGAGCCCAAAACGTGCGAAGATCCGAAAATAGCTGAATAGGCTGAGACGATTTCAGTGCAGATCAATAGTAAAGAGGCGGTGAAAGGATGGATAGGTTCTGGATGCTAGATGATTAGTTCCAAGTTTTTCTCGGGCTATTTAAATGGGTAAATGTGAGAAGAGTAGAGAGGAGAAGAACAGTAGTAGCAATAGTAATGGTGGTAGTGACAAGGTTGGACAAAGCTGTAGCAGTTGCATTGATAGTGACTATCCGAGTGATGGTGACTTTGGAACTGTGACAGAGGCAGTTTTTGAATGTGAAAATAAGTGCGGGTGTGTTAGAAGAGGTAGTTGAAAAAAATGAATATTCGAGTGGTGAATGGTAAATCACCATGGTACGAAACGAAACAACATCCACCAACTCATGTACAGAAAGATCGAGCCATGTCTAAGTTTAGTGCTGGCTCCAGTCTCGTTCTTTCCCCCCCATTAAGAGATCGTGATAGTATAACTGGCTCTTTCCTTAGGACCTCCTTCAAATACACGCGTACCGAGCTACACGAGAGCACCTACTCGTGTAGGTAACTGATGTGTCGACAGAAGGTAGGAGGTGGCATGACTTCCTAGCTAAGGGAACTAATCGCCAAGCACTAAACTCTAAATAAAACACCTTCTCCCATTACGCCACAACATTTTAGAGGCAAATGGACGGTACTATTATACATTCCCAATACGGAGAGGTAAACAATGATTATATAAAGTGAATCTTCAAGTTAGAAGCCCACAATAAAAAGGGGAGGGGCGGCACAGGGAATGTTTAACTGGAGGGTTATTAAAAAAAGGGAAAAAAAGGAAAAAAAAAAAAAGTTGGATAACATGATAAAATACCATTACTCGAATCTTTCTTGATTGAGTGTACTCGATGCCCAACGTAGGTAACGAAGGTCAGGAAGCAGGTAAGGTAGGGTAAAGTTGAAGCGTAGGAGGCGTCTCTGCAGCCAAGACATCTCGTCTGATCAGGACTCTATGGATTTCTATGGGCTCTAATGCGGGAGTGTATCATGGCGTGGAAGAGATCACCAGCATTGGGCATGCAGAAACTTACCTAACCAGGTCATAGTCTCTCGAATAACCAAGGCGCTTCCACTGGTAACACCGGTAATGCTCCTCCTTTGTATGCAAGTCGATGAGGCTCAAATGAGTAGCAGCCTGTTGGTCCAGTGGTTCATAAGAAATCCTGCGCGTTCAACTTCCAACCTTCTAACCAGGGAGGCAAGGAGGTAGATCTGCGGCGGTATCTAGAAGCCCTGACCAACGTCCGGTCCGAATACCACCAACAAGAGTTATATCCGTCTTCGTAAAGGATAGCCACGTGAAAAGTATGGAAATAGGGTTGCCGGGTTCAAGCTCAGCCCTACGGAAGTGACGTACACCTAAGCTACGACAGTTTACCGTGAGGACCAAAGAACCGTAGAGATGAAACGGTAGATGAGGTCAGATCTAGACCGGACGGAAATAACGGGACCAGAGTTAGCTTGAAAGAGAATGCAAGAACTAAGTCGAAGGTTGGCTGACAGAGTAAGACCGTCAAAGGTCCAGGTCTACGGCTCTCTGCCCAGTTATGCCTTGCGTATCAGTAGACGTCGAGTTAAGCACCAACAGAACGAAGGACGAACGTTTAGACGAAGCAAGACACATGACTTAATGTGGAACAAAATGGTGACTAGAGAATTGCCTAACATATTAAGCTTCTAAAGGGGCCCAGACGTCCGATTCTCGTCTCCAAGATCTGCATCGTGTAATTTCCAGGTCCACATCACGCGGAATCCAAAAACGAGGCGAATAAAAGTCTAGAAGCGGCACTAAACTCGTCACGGAGCAGCCGGCTAAAGTAACCGGTCACTGCGGTACTAGATAAGAACATGGGGTGTGTCCAGGGGAAACATATCAACCAGCATGAGCCGCATAGAGCAGCAGGGAGTCCATGCCAATCTTCCCAAGGGTTCAAAATCTCTGTCGCCAAGAGGTATCACAGCACGTCTGTTTCCCGTAGCCGCAGCGGCGGTGTGCAACGCATACTTGGTGTGTGTACGAGCTGGAAACATATCTAATAAGAAAGAAAAATGCCATACGAACTGAGAGCAAACTGTTACGGAGAATATGGTAAGGGATAAATTTTGATGCAGACTCAACAACTCAGCTCAACAGAGATACGCAGAAATACGCAGCTAGACAGATCTATGTCAGTTAGCCCCAAGCATGGGCGGAATGCCCTATTCGCGAGCCAAGAGTATTGTTTTTGGGGCTGACTCTGGTGTCTTTTATTTCATTTTAGTCGACCCAGCAATCCAGTGTACACGCAACGTGGATCGCGCTAAAGCGAGCCATTTTGACGCCACTGGTTAGTATGACGGCTCGTCAACTCAGTGGTTTGGGATTGGCACTGGGCAGGGGGAACTGGGGGCGCTCGTGACTTAAACTCAAGCCAAACCGCCATCCACTTGGAAAAGATGCCAACGTTCTTGGTGGGACAAAATATATTCTGTACCGTTTAACAATACCAGCAAATACCAGCAGTTTGATGAGTCCACATGGCCAGTTGCAGGAACTTGTCGCGCAGTGACACGTCAACTTAATCGGAACTCATCACAACGAAGGGGAGAAAAAAATTTGCAGCTAACAAAGCGCAAACAGGGAAGAGGAAGGGGGACAGGGATTAATGCGCGAACAACCACGGCCCGTGTTCGTATCCCTATCAAGACAACAAAAAATGCTGACAGTTGAAAACCGGCGGAAATTTTGATTTCCAGGCATGCTGGTAGGGTACAGGACTGACCGAGACGGCCCCCAAATTCATTGGCTCGTCGTCTCGGTGAAATGGGATTATGGGTGAGTCAAAGACTGTATCGGAAACTAGATGGTCTTATTAGAATCTAAGGATCTGAGCACCGGAGAGTCTTGTTCGGGAATGTAGTTCCCAACGTAACACGACTTGGGGACCGTCGTAGAGTCTTGGGCGCAGAGCGGTTGTTGTGCTTTTGTAAAAAAGTTGGCAACAAACGTCTCGTAGTGCTGCAGGGTTGCGTCGATGTGCCCAGAACACGTGTCTGCTGTACGACAACGGGAAACAAATAGATTGGTGTTTCCATGAGGCCGGAAAGGGGTCATATATATGTATATTGTTGAGTGATTGAGTCGCGGCATTTGGTATCGAAATTTGTTGGTGGAAAGATGAAGAGAAGGGTGAGGACTCGATGTGACTGGTACTTAGCTGGGGTACGTAGGTGTGAACTGGAAAATGATTTGCGACCCGACCGGACGGATCTAATTGCCAGTGGTGAAAGAGCCAGGGGTTCGGGAGAGATATGTGGGGAGGTTTAGCTGCTTGCTACCGTAGAATTTCTAGGAGGTTACGTCGATGCCATGCGTATGGACCTGCTAACCGTTAGGAACCTACCTAAAGGAACCTACCATAACCAAACCTAGTAGGTGAGAAGAGGTAGTACAAATACAGTAGGTAACAATAGGTAGTAGTAGCGGTGACTTTGTATTTCGTAATGCAAAATACCTATTAGATAGGTTACCCGAACCTTAACAAATACCTATTAACCTACACTACATACATGCGTGCAGGTACATAACACCTGTGGAAGGAAGGTATCCACTTGCACTGACCGACATGGAATTATCGACGTCACGAAACCCCCTACCGTCCGTATTAAGCTTGCATGTACATACTTACCTAAGTGCCTACCTAAGGAGGTAGGTAGCACTCCCATTTGAATGTAGATATGACGCGAAGCCGAAAGGGAATAAATCAGTGCTTGTGCTTACATCACCTTACCTTACCTCCGAGTTACTTTCCGGCGGGGAATTAAAAAGTAACGTTCAAGTTAAAAGGTAACGTACGTTAAGGTGTTAACCGCCTAAGAATCTTACGTATTTCATGTAATAAGAAGCATGCAAGAGGCACGCAAGAGGCACGCAAGAGGCGCGTAAAGAAGCATGGTAGGGACGTACGTACGAGGTAAGCATGTAAGTACCTAACCTATATCATGTACGCTACGTCCATATGTGTAGGTAACCTATAATTCTACTCATTATGCGTCAGTCTAATCAAGCAGCTCTTATTGAAAATCCACTTTAGTTTCGTGTACGCACACATCATCGCGAAACATCAACCGATGATCGATCCGCTCATCTACCCGTCAGCACCCGTCCCTCCTCGGAGATGCCACTAAGAGAAAACCCACCGGCTATCCGACCCAATCATCTCCATTATCAACGCGGGTCACGTAGTTTTATGTGCATATGTGTGCTGTGCTAATGTCCGGGCTTCAGATGAGAAATGTGATATATCATAACTGCAATCTCAATGCTATTCATCAAAAGAAAAGAAAAAAGCTTGACGTTACCGTCGTCTAGCCGAGTCTGGTCCGCTAGTTGGTTCTCACATTAGCTCGTCAAATCTCAGCCTCGAGGTTGCCCAAGTAGGTAACTACTTGGAGATCACCGTTATTATCTACAAATATAACTATAGCTCTAAGCTAGGTGTTATATTTATCTCACCTAAGTCGCTGACTCAATGCTCATGTGCGGCAGTCTAGATTCGCGGCTCTGCGGAGCAACACTATATTATTAACACGCTGACCACACCGTCTCACTGCCTACATAGCGCCGGCATGCAGATGTTGGCACGAGACTTCAATCTCATCTTATGTAATAACAAGCTGCAGCCGGAGTCCTGCAACTTCACCTTCGGTATCGGTTTCGGTCAGCAATCGACATATTCACAACTAGGACAGCAGCCTCCACACCACCGCTGATTACGGTTGATTGCGCGGGTAGGTAGTATTTACATCTCTTTAACCTCCCTAAAGGGTAACCCATCAGCAGACATCGTCAGATCAACAGAATAAGATTAGCATCTTATTAACTTAAATATGCCATTTACACATCGTATACATTTAGCACCCTAGTTGCAGTGATGCCATAGCCCTGCTGCTTACATTACCCGCATTATTGCAGTTAAATTATGTATATATTATGGATTAGTAACTGTACCAAATATATATACAAGTGCAAAACGGCTTATGAATAACTCATTTGCCGTGGAGATTATTAGCCATTAGAAAAGAACTGGTCGAATTAAGGAATATAACCTAATTTTGATATTAATATTATTACCTAAATGTCAATAAATAAAACAGATTCTATATATTATAG
This sequence comes from Daldinia sp. FL1419, assembly GCA_025201765.1. Classification (NCBI taxonomy): domain Eukaryota; kingdom Fungi; phylum Ascomycota; class Sordariomycetes; order Xylariales; family Hypoxylaceae; genus Daldinia; species Daldinia sp. FL1419. The sequence continues at coordinate 102,749 of MU623369.1, forward strand.
GAATGAAGGATTGAACGGAGTGTAAAAATCCCCTGTGTCTGCAGAATACGTAATCTAGGTAGCAGATACATCCACTTATACCTTCCCAGCACCGCTAATCAATTTAGAAATCCGGCCGCTCCTATTGTCTAATATCAACCTTGACACCCCTGATAGAGTTTTCTAAAAGCCTTGAGACTTTCCACAATCCGGGGCAATCGATCATCCTTTCCCCAGTGATGAATCTAGAACAAAGTTATCCGAAGGGCCTTATAATGCTCCCAATCAAACATAGCACGACCGGACATGGTATTCATTCTTTCATCTTCCTCCATAGTAGAAAAATATGGCAGAGATATGGTGCTACAGTAAAGAGGATGACAACATCTTGATCCTTTAAACGTGGCAGGGCTGCGTCCATAGCTATGCGACCGTCAACGGAGGATATAATTCGCAGTTTATCATTGCTGGCGGTGGGGGTATCATAAAATCATCGAAGAGTTTGGGTTTGTAACTGTTCCCATGCTACTAATTGCATCTGCTAGGCTTCCATTAGGTCTTCATGTTCTTGCTGCTACTCTTGTATCACTGCGTCAAGATCCTTTAAAAGCCTAATATCTAATAGAAGGTTAATAATCTAATTATTGATGCGTATAAAATTTATATAATTAGTAAATATTTTTGAAAATGTCGATTTATATGCCGAGTTAAGAACTTATCTAAAATATTCTTAGTGCCTAATGCTTATAAATATTATCATCAATACAATAATCTAAAAGCTTGATATTCATGATCTTATCAACCTCTTTCTGGATTAATTCTTCAACTTTATCCAAGTGATCATCAACGGGGATATTGTTATTGCCAAGTATGGTAGTTCAAAGGCGCATACTTTCTACTAATTTTGGAACTGGGACAACTCCAGATTCACGGCGCAATATGTCAGAAATGCTTCGATTTAATGACATCTCTGAAATTGCAATGTCCAGATCGGAATTAAATTGCAAAGGGGGGAGATTTAAATTGTTATAAAACCACCCAGTTACTTTTTATCCTTTTGAAATGAAAATGCTTTAAGTTCTTCCTTGGGACATCGCAGTGTATGGGGCGGGTCTTGTAGTATGTTTTCATGAAATGAGTTTAGGTAGGTAGGCAAGTATGCGTATGCGTAAATGCCTATACGCTATATATTTCTTGATTTCCCTTCATATAAAAAGGCTATTGTCTTATTAGAAAAGGATTTATATTAATAACTCAAGACTTTTGATATGAACATTGAACTCTTTCAGAGAATGCTCTAGACCCACGTGACTTCGACACGTGGGTCCATCTCACATAAACCCGCGTTCTACACGCGTTTCTTCGACTATTAGATCCTTTAACTATTATATCTGATCCATCTCAGAAAACCTATATAGTATAACCATGGCGGATACCGCACCCATAATTCCCGCAGAGGAGCGCCAAGAAAACTTTAATGCCGTTGACAAGAAGGCTGAGGCCCTTGCGGAGCAAATAAGGAAAAGCAAACACTTTGTTGTTTTTACCGGAGCGGGAGGTATTCCTGATTTCCGTGGTCCTGATGGCGTCTGGACGCGTATGGCTCAGGGGAGACAGCGGACTACTGTGAATACCCTTCAAGCTTTGCCGACTCCTACGCACATGGCACTTGTTGAACTTCAGAATCAAGGTTTATTAAAGTATCTGATAAGCCAGAATTGCGATGCCTTACATAGGAAAAGCGGGATATTACCAGTAAGCTCATAAGGATCTATGTCGGGAGAGTTCGACCGTAGTTTATATGCTATCTTAATTCAGGATAAAATATCCGAGCTTCATGGCAATAATAATCGCGAATATTGCAAAGATTGTGGGAAAGAGTATCTTCGCGGTACTTGGCTACAAAATCCAACATAATACCATTCTCTTTTGCTGACAGTGAATAGACTTTCGAGCTGTCGCTTCATATGAAAAGACAGTCTACGACCATCGTACGGGGCGGAAGTGTGCGCAATGCGGCGGAGTCTTGCTAGATAGTATTACCAACTTCGGCGAGGCTCTTTTCGAAGAACCTTTGAAGCTTGCTCGTAGCCATGCGAAGAAGGCGGATCTCTGTCTCGTTCTAGGTTCTTCTCTCACAGTGAGCCCAGCGAACGGAATCCCGGAAATCGTTGGCTCTAGAAAGGGTTCCAAACTCATCATCTGCAATCTGCAGGATACGCCAATAGATGGGCTTGCAGATCAGCGTATCTACTCGAAGGCGGATGAGTTGATGGTTCGAGTTATGGCCAAACTCGATATCCCAATTCCGCCATTCATTCTGCGCCGTCGATTAACTATTCAAATGGAGACCACGGGAAATGAGAGACATCACTTGAAGATTTGTGGTGTCGACGTGGATGGCACGCCTGCCACCTTCCTGCGCTCAGTCAAGCTCGAACAATATAGCAGGCGGCCTGCTCGCACAGAGCCCTTCACTATTAGTTTTCGAAGCGACTTAGAGCCAGGGGCGGAGTTAAAGTTGGAATTAGAATTCATAGGGAACTACGGGGAGCCCAACCTGGAGATTGTATACGAGTATACAGGCGAGGTTGGGGCAGGGACATTGTATCTCCTTGAGTATAATCCACAGAGTGGGGAATGGAAGACAGAAAGGCAAGTAGGTCGAAGTCTTGATGAAGATAGCGGACGTGCAAAGCGTGGGAGGACGTTAGGTTAACCTACCTACTTTTGAATGAGGCTTCTAGTAGCCAGCCTGACGCTGCTGCTACTGCTACGTATGATGACGATAATAGCGCCCGTGGAATTTTATTAAGATTTATATACTATCTAAATAGGCACAATGTGGGTAATTCCTGAGCGTCTCCTGGGAGACAAAACAAAAGTTTCGCATGTCTTAAGAAATTTGCTTCTAGTACCATGGAGGATGGCGAGGTCGACAATACCGACGTTAGACATGTATCAGCAAGCTTAAACTACTTATTTAGTATCGATATGAACATTATCACTTCGAGCTATACTCCTCATACACCCCCGGCCTCCCCAACACCCACCCCAACACAACCGCAGCGCCCATCAGCGCCTTCGTAACTATGCCACCAACCCACCCCGTACCCGCGGTAACCGGATAATTATCCGCCCTCCAAAACAAATTCCAAAGCTCGAGGCTCAAGAGCACGTCGTTCCAAGCGCCGTTCCCGTTTTTAGGTGCATCCAGGATAATCCCATTCAAGTTCCGAAAGAAGACTTCCTTTGCCCCGTCCTTCGGCGCCGTCCACTCCTTCACCACTAAGTCCCCCCCCTCCCCCTCCCCCTCGCGTTGCCCCTCCCGATCAGCACGCCGCCACTCGTGTATCGCGCTTCTAGGAACGGTGATCACGCCATCGGCAGGACCGACGTAGAACGTCCGGCCGGACAGCGTGACGCATGCACGACCGGATAATACTTGTAGAAACTCGGTATGCGAGTCATGCCAATGTGGACCGGACGTCCATGCGGAACCAACGGGGACTCTGATTTTAGCTTGGTCGCGCGCCGATAGATCGTAAGTGACGGCTTCTAGGCCGGTGCGGGTAAAAGTATCTTGATCTGTCCGGCGGGTTCGCTTTGAAGACATACTTGATTTCTCCCTGTCCCTTCTAGGTTTATTAAGAATATACGCAGGCCCAGTTGCCAGAAAAGTTATGTCTAGGTTAGTTTAACCTACTCTTATTACAATTGTGTGAATAGGAGGGGTTGGAGAGACCCTATAAAGATAAAAGCCTGCTGACGATCTAGCGTGACTGAATCTGGCGAGGTGTTAGGTGTAACTATTCCTTCTGTGCCGCATAGTTATTGCTAACATAATTATTGCCAAGAATGTGCATATCCTACCTACCTAATACTTCTTCAATAATACATTGCCATTTAACAAGGCTCGCAGTGTGATTTTTATGAATGAATGAGTACCTACTTACTAACCTACCTACCTATATATTAAACAATCTAACCGTAGGTATTACGACCCCTCGTTGAATTAAAAGAAAATCAAGGTTCTTATGTATCGTCACACCTGTATCCCTCAGAGCTTCACGGCCTAATTAAACTATTACTAGGGGTTCGAAAATCGATGATCTTGTCGACAACATATTTGAAATTAGCCCTCATTGGGGCTCTTCCAGGCTTGTATTGGTTAGGAACCTAATGTAAGAAGTAAGGATTCATAGAATAGGATTGTAATGGGGTTATAAGTAGGTACCTATAAGTACTTAAAGTAAAGCGCATCTCATGTTTTTCCCAGCACGAAGACCCATTACCTAGTATCACCCACAGGAATGATTTACTCTGCATCATAAACTGAGAGTATGCTTTCGTACTTTGGGCATATGCCTATGCCCTAATAATTTGATACCGTGATCCACAACACGGTATCCAGGTAACTCTGAAGCGCTCCTCAAAGAACGCTGGCTAATATTTGCTAGTATCGTTATCATCTCTACCCTCTAACGACGTCGGTTTGGATTATCCGAGTTCCTAATCCTCCTTGTTGACCAGTTCATGATCTTCCTGTACTTGACCCACATGTAAAATACGTCCTTGAGCGCGACAAACAAGCACCCACCGACAAGGCTCCGTCCCCATCGCTGCTGAAGTAGGCCTGTATAAAAGCCGGATGCCGGTCGTGTAACAAACCGTGACGGAAGCACAAATCGTAGTATCTCGCCCATCCCGTAACATACGCCTGGAAAAAGTAATGCCCCAGCCAAGAAATTTTCGAGTTGCTTCCCTTGTGTGGCCCTGTTGTTACGATTATCCTGTTGGACATGGGCTACCTCGTCTTCATCATCACCGCCTAGCACTATATCGATCTCCAAATCTAACAAATTACCACGTTCAATCGCGGGTTCTGCAGGTTCCGGTATCGTATTCGGCTGCCGACCCGCGTCGCTAGCCATCTTCCTTGCTTGGGCTTCCCATCTCTTCTCAAGCGTTCTAGAGACCGCACTGTGGAGCTGGAAGTAGGTATTCCTGACCGCTGGGTAAATGGCTAGAGCTCGTTGGGGTGATGGGGGCCAAATAAAGTATTCGTCCGAATGATCTATGAGTGCGATGAGTGTCGCATACTATTAGTTTCGTCAGCTATGTCCTATTCGTAAGAGGCCCGGTGCACAGTGCACGTAGAGCTGCCTACCAGTATGGAAGTCGGAAACAAACCGAGGTCCCTAAAATGAGTTCGGTTCAGCACCAAACCTGGGGCGATGAACGGCAATATAGCAAAGTTCATCAAGTTCATAGGGGGTAGGAGGCTCCTATCTGTTGCACGAAGAGGAAGGCGAATAAAACCAAATATGACAGGATCTTTAGTGTTGAACAGGAAGTTCATCGTAGCTTCAGGACCCGCAAACAAGTCGAGAGCTTTGATACCGTAGATGGAACTGCTCACTAGAGCGCCGGAAGCAACAAATCCGAATAAAATTTGGGGAGACCATCTAGAAAACGTATTGTCCAGGTAGTTACTCAGATATGTTGCCAGGTCCCATCGCTCAGTAACTATGATTTGTCCTTTGCAGATGGGACACTTGACTTCCTTTTTCTGCGATTCGAGGTCTGCGACCCACGTCATGAGACACTCATGATGTCCTTCTAACGTGCATGTGCATGGCGTCGACCAATCGGCGGGGAGTGTAGCTTCGGGCTCATCGACGAGGCAGATGAAACATCGGCGGGTGTTCAGCGGAGGATCAGAGAAGGAGTTTGGTGGTGGGTTATTTGTTGGTTCACCCTGTTCGGTTGTCTGAGGAGCTGGAGTAGTCGTCGTGGCCGTATCTTCGTTTGGAGCCTCGACGAGAGGCGAGTGGGCTGGCGAAGATGCCATCACAAGAGATTTGAATGGATTCTATGCTATGCCATACTCCGATAAATGATACCAAGGTGGTGCCGGAATGTGAGGAAACAGCTTAAGAGTATTGAAAGTTGATGCGTCGGATTTGTATCGTTACCTATGTAATAATAGACTCGAAGTTAAATGATCCAAGTTGGTTCAATATTGGTGATGATTGCCGATAAGTTGATAAGTTGTCGCTGATATCATTTTTTTCAGGTTGGTACGCATTTGCGCTAAAGACCCTTACAGCTTCCATGGAAAAGGCTTACCTAAAGTAGGTAGCTAGGTACCTTGTACCTAACTTAGGTAGTGTATCTACTACTAGTGTACACTACCTACCTAGGTAAGGTAACCTCTTCCATGCTCGGCCATCAGTGAGGTTCCCCACCAGAAACGCCCTAGGTACATAATATTGTACGTAGCGATTCTTGACGCTTTCCCCGCTTCTGCAGGTACCTAAGAGGTCCCTTAAATACAATAAATACAAGCTAACCTACACGTTTATCATATCATCACATGTAATCCGTAAAATACGAGGCATTCTTAAAAGCTGTCAAGATACCTTGGGCTAGGTTTCTTAGGGGGTAACTTATCAAAGGTACCGATTTACATCAGTATTCAATAACTTGAAGCTTGTCGGTTGAAGGCCTCGATATTTCACGACAATCGGCTAAGTTACCTAAACCTAGGTAGTTATCCTATCTCTTTCTTATACATCTCCCCGTAAAGTTATCGTTGATCCTGAGGGTTACCATCATGCAAATTATGAGGATGCTATCCGGAGCAATACGGAGTCGGCTCTTTTATAACTCTTCGATTTCGGTTCAAGTATTCGTACCTCTCCCAGAAATATCATAAGGTTATTATTGACGGAGTATAGGATAGTGCCTCATGATACTATCATCATTGCATAAACCCTTATGGTGTTTCTAATAAGTCTAGTAATTACCGTACGTTCCTGGGCAGGCGTGAAAAAAAAGAGTAATATTTATTTGATAATGGATAGGTAGCCTATCATTTGAACGGCATAGAAATCGTTCCCGAGTAAGGCCGCAAATACTCTTAGTATAGCAGTTAAGCCTGAACCGTCCCGCTATGCTGATGACTAGCCGCCAAGACGACATTTGCATCCGAATGGACGGGTAATATGCAACGATCCCGAACCCCAGCTCCCGTATGGGACCCTTAATGAACTCTTGCTTGGGTTCTTTTTTGTTTATGGGATATGTATGTCACACTATAAAAACATCATCGCCGTTCTGTTAGCAAATTTTATGTTATCGGCCTTTCTCGTCAGCCCTCTTATTAAGACATGACGAGACCCCGAGCGCCAAGAGCGGCGGCCATTGCGGGCGCGATCGCACGAATTCTTGGCTTAGGTGCTTCTGTGGTATTGCTAGCCAACATTATCTACGAAAGTGTCAACTGGGGAAAGACGTTGGGACTTTCGGTATCTGTGGTAAGGCATCAGATGTCACTTACATAGGATATAGACGTCGACGCTGAATCTTAACCCTAGGCCGCAATTGCGCTCTTAGTTGATGGCTCCGAGCTGTAAGAGTCCTCAAAAATTTCCCATCTCTACTTCTGATTTATATCGGATTTTCAAGATATATCCGACATCCATATTGTATTCTAGAGCAGTCATTACATACTAACTTTCTGTTATAGGACGGGGTTGCTTGATTCCACCCGCACCATACCCCGGGTCTCCCCATCTTGCTTAATCTGTGAAGATCTGTTGGTTCTTTGCTTAGCAATTCCTTCCGTCTTTTTGATCATCTTAAGCAATGTCCATGAGACTGCCGCCGACCTGCCTTACCCCTGGGAAGGAACCGATGCCCTATCTCTCACAGTCACAATTGCCATATGGTAAGTTTTAACTAAACATTCGAAGTATCTCGTCATCGCATTGCTAACGTAAATAGCGCTCTAAGAGTTATACTACTGATATGGAGCTGCGTAGATTGCTGTTATATGCTGAAACACCCAAGGCGACCGGAAAGTATACTCACATCCGTACATTCAATAGGAGAGCTACGGGATGTCGTTCCAAGTAGATAGTATATTATTATTCTCCTTTCCTGCAGCAGCAGGCTCTCCCTCCAAGTTATCCCCCCTATTATACGGTTATAGTATATACCTATATGTGATTATATGGGCATCTCGGCATCAGTACTCTTAATACATTATCGCCGCAAGTCCAAATGCTATCACTCGGCCTTGGCACAGTCTTGGGCGTAGCCTCCTTTCATCGGACACTTTAGCTGACCGGGATGGGGCTTACAGGCGGTACCTATGCAGCACGTAGTACTGCGACTACAGCCAGGGAGATCTACCTTGGTAGCGGTATCGTCTGTAGGAAAGGTATATGCCATACCTCGGCAGTCTCCGAAGATATTCTCCGGGCCCGGTGGGTGATCGGGGTCATCCCTGTATGGGTTTACGCATGTTTTGGCATTGAATTGAAGGTCTTTCTATAGCCGCAAGTCAGCTCAATCGCAAACTAGTACCGCCGTCTCAAAGAATGACAAACCGGGCAGACTTCGTGCAAGTTAAGATTACAGCCAAACTGTACTTTCCCATCGCACTCACAGACTATCGGGACGGTGAAAGCGTCACTATGCTGCGGTTAGGAGAGAGGTAATATCAAAAGTCTTCAGGCAATGTATCTCTTACACATAGCTAACATCCATAGCCATCATCGCGTGGCCGGAATTGATAAAGAACGACCCTTCTAATAATGTACTTCGGCCCACGAGGCCGAAGTCTTTTTCGAATGTGGCTAGTCTTCCAAACCACTATAACCCTAGATTAACATATAGTCGCAAATAACAGGATTTTATGATTTAATATAAATTCATGTAAACAGAAGTCTCGATGTAGATAGAAATACTGAAATGAAAGGGACAGCTATATGGATCTAACTCACACCAGTAGGGACCGCAAACGTGATAGTATCTCCCGGAGCAATGGTATTGGCCTGGTTGTCTATTCTCGTTGCTGTCGGACTGCCAGCACCTGCTTCATGTAATGTAGAAATAGCCGCCGTGTGAGAATTAATCACGGTAAATACAAAATCCCCTGGCTGGCCAACAGAAGCAGAGGCCTCTAGAGATGGCGTGGTTGCGGGCAAGGGGATGGTTGTGATGGCTCCCCAGACTAGTTGGCAGACCTCAAGCAGTGCTATGATAATCTGTGCCTTAACGGCCGAGATAGAGGTAGCAAAGCGCATCTTTATCTGCTTTAGAGAGAAGCAAGTAATTCTAAAGGTTTGCCATATGGATATTGATATTAGGAAGGGAACAAAGCAGAAGCTTTAGAGACCCCAAATGATGGTATATATGTAGTTCGGTTTCGAAAGTATATCTACAAGGGTGCATTCACTGTTGTAGTCGGTTCGAAGACATTTTTACGAGATTAATTGGCCAACATTTGTTGTGGTAATTTACGGTAACCGGATCGGATTCATAGAGGGAAACTCGATTGCCAGAATTGGTGACTTGAAGATAATTAGGCTTGTGTAAGAGTTCCGTCGTGAGACGACGGTGCTGTTCCCGTAACAGACTATAGTTCACGCCAAAGTATAAGAGGGAGGAATTGGCACCACGTTGATACGCAGTACGAATGCCGGCATTTGTGATGCATCAGCGCTTCGTGTCACCCGCAACACCGGGTCGCGGAGCTTACGAGATTGTTTTGGCCCGTCACATGGTCGTTTTTGATGATATACGTTTGTTACCGGATGGGGTTGAAGGCACAAATGCATATCTCATTGAGACAACAAGCCTTAGTTCACTTAAGCTCGTCCGGGCGCTGACTTGAATATAATATAATCTAATATACCTAACGTACCCAAGTGGGTAGCTACCGGGAAAGATATCAAGTGAGTATAGGGACGAAGCTGCCTACGCGTACAATATCGTAACACGTTCAGTACGATCTGTGTTATGATCCTATGGTCCCGCTCAGGCAGACAACATCTACAATCACCAGTGTAGCTTTGCGTTATGTCAACACACACTCATGGCTACCTTCACTCATCGCCGATTAGTGTCTATTCAATGGAGAATGCGTAAATTTGATTCGGTATTCAGTCGTACCGGTGTCCTCCACCTCTCGAGTCGTTCATCATTAAATAAGTATTAGAGCGATTAAATGGGCAGGGGTTCTATCTACGGCTGAGCTGTGATTATCGGACAAGACGGTGCCCATGGTATTTAGCTTGGTGCTCATTAGCCTCTAGTGCGGTAGTATTTGAGCGCTCAGGGAAATCCTTGAAGGAGGCCGCAAAGGTAGCAACGGAATGAGCGACGAGCTGTGGAAAAAAGAAAAGAAAAAGGTTAGCAACAGGGCACTAAGATATAGTAACTTTGGAGAAGGGAACTTTACCTGAGTGTTAGCTAGCCAGGCAGTTGAATTGACGTTGCCAATGTCGTCGCACAACTGATGGTAGCAAGGATCATACCACTCGCCTGCTTTACCGCCAAACATGGCCTCCTCCTCTTTAGTCTTAATGCCTTCGGCGCCAGTGGCAATACCTCCACCAGGGATACCGTGGCGGATAAAAGCATCGTAGTCGCTCCGTCCGTCGAAGGGAATAAAAGTATAATTGAGTCCGTGCGTCTCGTACCATTCCACGTATAAATTTCTCAATTGCTCTGAACCTTCAGGGTTCGCAGCATTTGTCGCGTTGTAAACCTGATACGCGAAATTCGGGCTACCCATCATATCATAGTCCATGAAAAGACGGATCTTTAAGTTTTCTTCCTTTGGTAGAACTTCGACGTAGTAGTCCGAGCCAAGCAGACCTTCCTCTTCCCCAGCCCACCAAGCGAAGCGTACGCAGTTATTGACGGTGAATTTGGTTAATTGTGTAGCAACTTCGAGGAGAGTAAGGCTACCAGAGCCGTCATCATTAATTCCCGGACCCTCAGAGACGCTATCACTGTGACCTCCGAGCATGACGCAGTTGTCTGGGTCCCCTTCGATAGTCTGGGCAATGATATTAGTGGTTTCGATTTGCTTGACTTCCGAGTCAATGTATGCGATGGAATCGACAGCCTCGCCCTTCTTTAGCTTCTCGAGTACAGGAGCGGCATCCTCGCCTGATAAGCCAAATGTAGCAACGTGGTCGGGAGTAGGGCTCTCCAGCGTACCGGAGAGCGGCCCGGAAGCGTAGTTGTACACAATCGCCGCCGCCGCGCCCGCCTTGCCAGCGAGCTCAGACTTGGCACCAAAGGAACATTTACCACGAAGGATAAAAGCAATATTGTTAGATACATCAGACGGATAATCAGATGCATCACATCCTTCATTCGCTACGATAACCAGATTACCGTGAACAGGCTGTTTGTTAGTCGTCGGAGGGGTGAGTGACATCGGGAAAGCCGACTTGGGGACTTCGTGGCCGATGACTAAACGAGACTCGTAGACATTTCCCATGACAGCCGGAAATGCTTGCTTCGAAAGTGTGTAATAATCACCAAGTTTCTCTACGGCGGAATAGATATATTCCAAAGTAGCGGTATGACCTATATAAAGGGTTAGACGCGTTATTCGCTTCTCTGTGAATTTGCTTCGATGCATACCCTCGCTTCCGATGACCCGAGTTGGATGTCCATATTCTGGTTCTGATAGCTCTGCAAGACCGTAAAGATCCTTGGCGCGATCAACGAGGTTCTCGATCTTGATGCTGGCTTGGAGATCTTCGGTATTGACCAGCGGTTTGGTAAGCGCGTTTCCTGCCTTTAGTGATTCATGCGATACTAAAGGGATTTGAAGTTCAGAAGCAGTAGAAGTGCCCAGCACTGCAAACAAAAGCGTACGAGGCCATCGACGTGTTAGTGCCATCGTGTTCACGTGTTTTAGCCTATTTCGATTCAGTGAATGGTAAAGAGAAAGGAATAGAGCGAAGATAGGACGCTTTGTTTTGTTTCGTCACTGGGGAGACAGCGCTATACTTATTCAAGTTAGAGAGCGTAGTCAGCGAATATGCCGTGGGGAATTATTGTGGCGCCTTTGTGGTGTACCTTGTACCTTTTAAATATCTCGTGGGGGTGTTATAATGCTTCTATTGAAAGTATCTATTTATAAAAAGAGGGTAGTACTCAATTGTTAGCATTATCGACCTCAAACACTTGACTCACTTTATTATGGATCAAATCAATCAGTCGAAAAAGCCCAATAACAAGGTCTAACAGATGAGATCGATAAATCCGATAGCTAATGGTAACCGTATATGAATTCAACCTCTCATGTCATCTAGGTATGAGTGCGTAGCAGTAGATGTGAGGTACGAATGGATAACATATTACGATATGAAGAGGTAAATAGGTAGGTACCTAAAAAAGACATGACTTATTTAGATCAAGTATAAGGTAGGAAGAAGGTAGTATGCGGGCGTCGATAGTATTTATGTTCCAACTATAGTTAAATCACTAGTTAACCAAAAGAAACTTAATAGGGGCCATGCCAATTCTGAGACAAACAAGAACACCACAGACAGGATCCGAGGGACATACTGTTTGAGATTCGGTCGTAAAATAAACGAATAGATGGAAGTTGGAGATAGGATGGTCAAGCTATAGTTTGAGAAAATACCTGCCCAATACTTTATTCGTACCGATGCGAACTATGTATGGGGTCGAGGGAGGCGATAGGCGGTTTCTAACACAACACGGTCGTTTTATTTATTATTATTATACTCTTCTAGTCATGGCGTCTTTTCCCAGGTTACTCGACTAAAACGAGACAGCTCAACTGGACGAAGAGGTAAGCCTTCACATATTAAACACCTATTGCCTACCTGATAATAAAACTGACGCTATCAAAAATTCGACTAAGCTAAACCGAGGGTATCTCTATGAAGCCAGACTGTTCGTTATTCTTGCAAGGCTCCATCCCGATTAGGAGACGAAATTACACAGATCGCCTGCATTGGGCATTATGATGCAGGGATGAATTCGTTGCGGACGACGATCGCATCCCGTTCGTCTCGCATTACGAAGCCTACTGTCCATCCGCACTTTTCGATTCCATTCAAATCGATATATATAGAAGATTTCGGTTCCATGTTGGTATATCGTACCCTCTTCTCATCCGGCGGTAGACCAGGATATAGGATTGGGGTGGCAGGCTGACCGTCTTTGTTCAGTATGACACCATGCTCAAGCTCTATGACCCGACGTGCCAATGCATACATTTGATCCATCTCCCACAAATTCTCTCGCGGCACCCCGAGTATTCTCATCAAACGTAACGCTTCTAGTCGTATGGCTAAAACTCTACATTTTGTCGCCATAAGGTGAAGCCACACCATAAAGCCTGTCTCAAAGATAAACTGGGGCTCGCGTTCTACAACTGGCTTTCGGGATCCGTCTGGAAGTGTGACGTCGAGAAGCAAACATAAATCGAGCGCTCGTTTAAAATTGCTCAAGTACTGATCGTAACACATCTCATTGGCCTCGAAGGCTATGGCTAATGCTATTCGACTAAGTTCGTAACGTACTAGTAGAATCGCTCGAGACATTGCCTCAATGAAATCCGCACCTAAGTTATATAGTTCTGTTGTGGGTGTAGTTGGCAACATCGATCTAGAGTCCAGACCCTTGAACAAGACCTGCCATTCGTTTAGGAGGTTTACAACTAGTTTCTGTTCTGTTAGTAGTTCCGACGATACTGCCTCATGCTGCAGTTTTCCGAAACGGTACGAGTCCCCCAACCGAGCGACGCGTAGTGTTCGGCTTAGTAGAGAATCCATTGCTGACGCCGCATCGGCGAAGCTGTCGAAGGATGTCGGAAGAGGGTTATCGACAGAGACAAGGTCAGGAAAGTCGATAGATCCCCCGCCGAAGAAGAAAGGAAAAGAACTCAATCGCCGAAACACGGGTAAGAGGTGCTCTCTTGCCCATGAATAGTTAGTGTGATCGAGTAGAGCGATGCCATGTTTGCAATGCTGGATGGCTGCCTCTTTGTCGGATTGCAAAAATTCGATACATATAAAAAGAATGCAAACCAATAGGACCAGAGGTTGGTTATCTGTTGTCTTGAGTTCGCGAATAGCAGCGTTGTAGTGCTGTAACGCAAGGCTGTTATCTCTAAGTTGAACCCCTGAATGAGCCTTTTCGCCCTCGGTTTGGAACTGCTCATATAACGAACTTATGGCTATGACGGAATGTCTGACAGCGGGTTCAAAATTGCTGAATTGCATAACTAAATGGGTCCAGAAGTACGGGTCGGTTGTCCCAGATAAGAACCGGGCCGTCTTCTCGCAGAAGAACTGCAGGGCTCTTCCTTCGCTGGCGCTGCTCATATTCTGGAAGAGCTGACGCGGGCGGTGCCAGAGGAGCCCCGAGCTCGGTTTAGTGAGATAGCCGCTACACGCGCGGCCGGTAGTAATACAACGGTAACAGTGCGGTTTGCCTTCGTCACACTTTACTTTGCGTCCTCTAGTAATTAGACGTTAATTAGGGTTGTTAATGGGTTGGTGATTACTCGAACAGAAACCTACTTGCAGGTCAGACAGCCAGTCCTAACTTTACGACTCCCTTTCCGAGGCATTTCTATAGACAAGCCGAGAAAGGCGCACCGGATACTTGGTTGGAGTTCTAGTCCGAATGATCCACCGAATGCGAGTTGCTCTTCTTCGTATGGCACCAGTACCGTGGACGCCAACCTGATGGGAGTTTGTGAATGATATCTCGAAACGTGGAGTATCCCTGCTAAATGGGCCACGCTAGATATACTCTAGTGGGCCGACAAGGGAGTCGAGCAAGCTAATGAGAGACGAGTTCAACTGTATGCTTTAGGAGGACTTTTGGGCAGTCTTTAGGGCGCTCGTCCTCATCCTGAACTCTTGGCTACTGGAATATCTTGACCTAACTTTCTAAAAGAAAATTGCTTCATCCGATCATGGCACCTAGAGTATTATAGTCTGCCTCATTTAATCACGATTGGATGCGGAATAGCTAAACCGGCTTATACCCTGCAAACCCCTTTTGACCACAACTTTCTAATATCCTTGTCAATCCCACCACCATCTCCGCCGCCCCCCAGCTTAACGTAGCGCCTAAATCTAAATTCGAGCAGGTAGACTATTTTTAAACGGATCACTAACATCGAATAAGTTAGAACAAGGATAGGATTTATGCTAGACTCCAACTGCATTGGGGACCGATACGCGTACCTTGCATACGAAATCTGGATCCGTGCACACCGCCGGAATAGTAACCGAACTATGAAATGAATTCGGTATTAATAAGGCTGAAAACAGATGCTAATGTATTTTAGTTGCGTAGGGCTATAACACGTGGACTCCACGTTTAAGTAGTAGACGCGCACAAATATCATATGCATGATGATATAGGTATCTTTCTTGAAACAGCGCTGATTGATCGATTATTGGGGCCCGATGATGCCGTCATTCTAGTTCCAAGGGTTTGGTTATATACCTATATATCAAGCCTAGAAAAGTGTTCGCAGTTCTGAAGAGAGTACTGAGAATGCAATATATTATTCTAAAGCAGGTACGGATTGGGAACATAACGCAGTATAATGTTCTATATATTGAGTCGTACTCGTTGTATTGCTTCGCCTGTCTTCGATTTGGCCATATCTGCTGGCGTTTTACACTTAGTAGTATAGAACAAAGTTATAGTTATTGTGGCATGGCGCATAAAGATGTATGTCTAATACTGTGTCTGCATTCCCTTTGTTGGAAATTTCCTGGCTCGTTAGTCAGAGCCGGGCCCGTCGTCATGTGGCAGGACCAACACCTAGATCACCTATATATTTGCTTACACCCAAATCTGATCATGCTTACAATTTCTCAAATATAGAGCTACTTGGGTGCCATCCGCCTTTGAAGTTAAATATTGACACGTATGAACTTTTATTTATCATTAGGTATCCGGGGAAATACTAGTGGCTCATATGTTCAGGATTTGCCTGCAGGACGGATTTTTAGACAACTAATCTATGAGACAACTCGCAGTACGTGGCCAACACTCCGGCGGGTGATCCTGATCATATTCATATAAGAAGGTACCTACTTAAGGCCTATCTAGGTAGGTATTTTGTAAATGTAGTCATCAGAATATAAGAGGTCTCGTGCTATATTCTAACGAAGCTTACTATGCTTTTGTCATTTTGGGCGGCAACCGTACCCATGAAGTTAGACAATTCCATCATTCTAAAAGAACTAAAAGATTGAATTTGACTGAAAAGACAGTTTTTCACTTAGTATCCAAACACGAATATTAAACCATGGCTACGAGAGCACAAATATTTTACGTTTGTGAATGTCTACGAAACTGAAATCTTTGCGGGCGAGAATAGTACTCGAGGGGGAAAAAAAAAACACTTCATGTCCAATCGTGCTCGACCAAAGAGGATTAGATCTAGGGGGAGAATTAGGTCTTCCGTAATATTAGTGTGCAGTTCGCGGTTTCACGATAGGCCTTCTGAAGAGGAAAACTTTCATTCTAACAATCAGCTTCAAGTTACCTGCTCTGCGTGCAGAAAGAAGTGGTTAGAAATCATACAGACAATCGAGCAACTGGACAAAGGTAAAGAGATCACCTAAGAAAAAGTCTAGTGGAAAGTCCACAATAGTAAGGTTACGCGTTATTCTTGCGAAGAACGAAGGGAATGTTCACATTCTACTTCTTCCTAACATACAAGATACTCCCCAGGAGGTCCACAATTCCACAGTGCGCTATCTGAAGGAAGCAACATGGCTCAAAGTTGGGATTTATATCCTTATCCTGGTGGTGATGGAGCCCTAGATACTGAGTCCAGGGGTCGAAAGCATAAACTCGATACGGTGGACGATAACTCCCCTAAAAGGATTAAGAGAGAGGATGAAACAGAGAAGGAAATGCTAGGGACGGCCACTCTATCTCTACCTCTCGAAATTCTCACTATGATTCTATCTGAAGCGCTAGTTTCAACACCCGAGTGCGCCCTGAATCTATTAGTTCCAGAATGGAACACCTGCAGGCAGTATGACCCGGTATTTGACAACCCATTATATATAACAGGTGTTGTCACGTATACACGGGGCATTGCGGGAGGAGCTGGTAGTCTTTTAGCGAGCCATGGACATGAACATGCGGATCACCTTGTACTTCTAGTGAAGTCTTTCCACAGTCATCTCTTGACGCTCAATAAGTGGTGTCATGATGAGGCTATCAGGGCATATTTCCTCGAAGGCGCCCAAATTTTTGAACTCACTGACGATACTACCCTTGAAAATATTGACGATGAATCCTTTCTTGAAAATTGGAGATATTATTTCCCCATTCGAGGACGACGTTCGCGGGAGATTCTCCCTTACGATGACGAACAACCTGGGGCGGAAAAGAAAACATTGCCAAGTGGTTCCCCTTACGTGTACCAACTCCTGCGTCATATTATCATGCGCTCCCCACTAACCCTGATGAATGTTAATGCGAATAGTATGGCCGGATACGGGGCTGATATATACAACGCCAACCTTGAAGCACTCGATAGAAGTATTGACCTTGATCGTAGTTCGCCTATATGGTTATCTTGGTCGAAGATGCCGATGCTAGAGAGTGTCCTTCTCGATCTTCGTATTTACAGTCAAGATGTTAATACCGAGCGTGGGTTCCTCAGCAAAGATGAGGTTATAAGTCGGGCGCGTGAAATGGGCCGGTGGTTACGATTGAAGTTGTTGGTGATTGCTGGTCTACAGAGCTATAGCTTCATTGCAAATTACGATTCTTACAAAGCAGAATCCATTGAAGAAGTAGACGAGATGGATGGGGAGCCGAATTGGATCAAGATCTTTTCGCCGGCTGTACGCCCTGGAGGTACACTGATTCTGGTTGATCGTTTGACGGACAATGTGATGGATGCGTACCTTCATTTCCCCGAGCGACAGTGGTAAAGGACGAGGGTGATAATATGGAGCTAGGCACCTAGATACGCGGATAGAAGTCATCCTCTACTTGGGTCATCACTAGTGCTAAACATTCTATTAGGGCTCGACTCAGGCAGGCGTCTTGATTGATCATATCGTCGAGTAAGTGGATAGCCATAACATCTAAAACGGTGGGAGAGAATGACAGAATCAATTAATTAGATGGGAAGAAAAAAAAAGAAAAAAAGGAGAAAAAGATACCAATAAAAGAGGCCACGAAATTATTTGAGGCTACGAGTTAGAATAATAAATCCTCAAGCTGGCTAATAAGATCCCTTTTTTCTTATCAGCTTTAGCTATGGGAATAGGCATCCGACCCCTTGTGAGCGAGTACCTTAAGAGCGCGAGGCTCCGCGAAGCCAGTTTCCCTTATGTGATCGCGGGCATCGGTCTCGTTTGGATGGTGTTGGAGCGGGATTGGTATCTGTCGCACCAATAAAACTGGCAAACCGGAATAAATGCCCAAACATTTGGGCAGGTGTTAGCGCCCGCGAAAAAAAGGTAGAATGCCCAACTTAAAAAACAATGCATTACATGTAACGAAGGTCCGGGCCAAAAGTCTTGCACACGGTCAAAGCTCGGCCTTTTCCACTGAATCCGAGTGGCTTGACATTAAATTTATAGCAATAACTAGTTATCAGCCACTATAACTTATGTAATACTGTATAAGGCCTTTTAATTCGCACGTGCCTTGCCAAGCTCATATGTGTAAGACTTTTGGCCTGGACCTTGATCGGATATAGGAATGAAAGGAAGTCAGCTCTACGATTTGGAATGCCGTCTTTTTTTTTTTTTTTTTTTTTTTTTTTCCAAAAATGTGAGCTGCTTATTTGGTTGCCAATTTGGAGCCGTTTGGGAGTGGCTCGCGAGATACATGTAGGCCAGTTGGCTTCAGCCTACAGCTCATGGTTGTACTGCGTCGTCTCACGTGGCTTCACGAAGTGTTTGGTGCGGTGGCACCAGATAGGAAGCGATAGAAGCGGTGGAAGTGGCAGAATTAACGAGTGGTAAAATGTGTTTGCCACCCAATTACATATGTGCCTGATACCCAAAATGCATCTTCGAATCACGTACCTGCCTAAGGTGCGACGCCTGATAAGGTATTAAATCTTTTGAAAGTGCGCGCTAAAAGCTGCATCGAGGCATGGATGCATGGGTACATGGGCGCGACAACTCTTTCTTTGACATGAAGCTTCCTAGGACTCGTAGATTTACCTCGATGCCGCCTGCCCCGCAGATACATGTAGGTAACCTAAATGACTCTTATAGGAGATGTACCTTACATGCGTCCTAGCCTTAAGTAGGTACCTAAAGTGGTGGCGTTATGCAAGTTTATAACTTCCACCGTCAGAACCTTCCTCGTCTATAATCAATCATTCAAAGTCGAAAAAAAAAGGATATAAATAAATTATGACTACTTTCATTTAATAATATTTCCCACTCTTCATTTCATTGGTTATGATAATTCTAACCACTCTAATCCTGCCACATGCATCTGTATCAAATATCTTTCTCTTTCTCCTGGCACCAACGACAGCAGCCCCAGCAGCCCCAGCAGCCATCTACAACTCCTGAGTTACCTGCAAGTTCAGTCATGTTTTCACAACGCTGGCCATTTCCTCCCCCAAGTCGCTATACCGAATCGGTACACCATCATAGCGATGCGCGTACCCAGTGTTCGAGACATCGTGATTCCTCTCAGGATAGAAGGAAAATAGAACTCATCGATCTTGATGATATTTTTACCGAAAGGGATCCTGTAAAGGTTTCCATCAAAGAGAACTCGCAACTGCATCAACTAGACGCTTCATTAAGAAAACGATTCCCGGAAGGCGCCCAAGAAATTCCCGATGACGCTCAGGTGCAGTTTTTCTCAAGCAACAAACGACTAGAGGGAAACGATATTCCCAAAGATTTACGCCTATTATTATATAGGGTGCTTAGAAAAGGTGACGATGGGTCATTCCGGATTATCTGGCGAGGGAACAATGTGAAGCTCCGTAGGCCTGAGAGGGAAGCAATCGCTCGTGATATTGCTACGGGGCAGTCCGTAGGTAGTATCAGAGAGACTGTAGCAAAATCCCTTCGTGATACCAATAAGACAAAGGAGAATCTAATTCAAAATGCCAACCAAATTATCATCGAAACTGGCGGTGGTATAAGGCAGAGGCCGTTAGAAGGAAATAATTGGGAAGCAAGCAAAGCGAAGGCATGGCTCTGCCGTTATCTGATCATTAGTATAAAGGCAGCCGATAGCTATTTTGTCCTTCGAGGGTTCAACGAACAATATGTCTGCCATAAGCCGTGCGTTAATCACCGCGGTTTTGCAGATATATTGAAAATCAAGCACTGGCTTAGGAATGAAGTTTTAGCGGCTGTCTACTCCGATAGTAAACTTCGACGCCGCCATATCAACGCGGAAGATATTAAACTAACGTACCATGGGAGGCCGGTCACTAGGCACAACCATATACGTCCTGGATCGATAATCGACTTTGAAGTCCCCCGTTCTATAGAGGATAAATTTATTCGTGCAGAGGGTTGGCTAGTTCCTACATCGGAGACATGTGTCGTATGCGGGGACGAGAAGAGAGTCTCCGAGATGCCGAACAGAAAAAGGATCACTGCAGCTTGTGAACATGATGCTACCACTTGCAAAGAATGTGTCGGCTTGTGGATAGCCTCGAGTTTGGATAGAGCGACGTGGGACCGTCTGAAATGTCCCGAGTGTCCTCAACTTCTCAAGTTTGAAGACGTCCGAGCTTGTGTCTCTAAAGCAGTTTTCGATAGATACGATACGCTAGCGACAAAAGCTTTTCTCACCAGTATCCCAGAATTTATATGGTGTTTAAACCCCGGATGTGAATCAGGACAAATACACGCGGTTGGTTGTTCAAAGGCAAAGTGCCATGGATGCAAGCGAAATCTCTGCATACGGCACAACATCCCCTGGCACAAAGGGGAAACTTGCGACGAGTATGATAAGCGAACACGTAAGCAAAGAAAGAATGATGAAGCATCAGAAAGGCACATCAAGGAAATGAGCAAACCATGCCCGGGATGTAAGAGGAACATCAACAAGTTTACGGGATGTGATCATGTCACCTGTGAGTTTCCATTTTCCTAAATCCTATTATAAATTGCGAAATAATTACTTATTTACCGTGAAACGAAAGGTATTTGTGGTCACGAATGGTGTTGGTTATGTTTCAACCCGTATTACAAAGACGGAGAAGATCTCCTCCAGTGTGACCACGCCCGAGAATGCCGATACTATGATAATCCTCCTACTTACGAGGGAGGTAGGGCTTTTATACCCTTTATAAACGCCAACGCCAACGCGAACGCCAACGCGGTGCCAAGACCACGGATACCCCTCTTTGCACGACACCCTATTCCACCTCGAGAGCCCCGGCAAGATATCGATCCCCCCTTTAGACGAAGAAACCAACCCCCGGGAAATCGTCCCATACCGGAACCTGCTCCTCGTGCACTCGAAGATGAAACAAATCGACCAAGAACGCGTCGTGGGGCTATGGTTATGTATCCACCATTTAATCGGGCCGCTGATGAAAATCAGCCGCGTCCTCGTCGAACACACCGAGCTGCTCCTGATGATCGTATAAACGGCGAAATAGCGTTTGATATAAACCCAGATGTGATGCCTATATTTAGATAAGGCTACGTTAGAATATGGGTATCGGGACGAGGACATATAGTTTGATCGCAATAGACTTTTATGTGAGAGGAGCCGGCTTTCCAAAAACTCCCTATCACTTGAGAGGATTACATATATAGGAGACATCTGAAACTACCTAGCTGGGGTTACCTTCCGCGTGTGTGGTCATGAGGTTCTCATGGCTGCTTACCTACTTATCTAGGTAAATTTTCTTCTCATGATTTCTAGTCTAATCTCACAATACTACTAGATAGTTTATTCCAGACTGATCCAAATACATAAATTCGGTTTCTTTATACAATGAGACTTTGTGAAGTTCATAGATCTCCTATAGTTCTATTCGAATAAGAGAGTATCATCCGTTCCTGATAAAGCCCTATGAATGTCGATGTATAACTCCAAACACACCATAGGAAATCGTGGTTAAATCAGGGTGGCTCTTATCATATACTCATACGTATAAGGAATATTCCATGGGCTCGGAGACATAATAATCCTCGCTAGTAAAGCTGAGATGCATGATATTTCGTTCGGGGTCGACCACTGTAGAAAGGCCCAAGGGAACCAGTGTCACACCCCATCTAAGATTTCCTTTGGATAGTGCGCAGAGGGATCCTAGTCCGGTAGCTTCACTCGTATCTTCGCCTATTGACATCATCAGAAAGCCGTAGCGCTTTTAACCCACAGTTCTACTTACGTTTGATACTTGATCTTTTGTCTACATGGAGGTTATCCCAATTCGACATGACAGGTGGTATGTAGGGGTGGCAGGCTGCCGAAAGAACCAGCGAGTCACATGCTCCAAATACCATATTGCCTGGAAGTCCGCGGGCACTGTATATAATCGGGATGATCACCAGGGCGAGGCCCGCGAGTAGTGTTATTACGATTCCGAGGGGCCAAAAACCTAACAAAACAATGGTTCCTTCAAATACACCCCATTTATTCCCAGGGCTCCAGGAGTCCTGATTGTAGTAATCGACAAGGTAGCCTGTTTAGCATTTAGCTGATAGTTAAACTAAGAACTGTTGTAATTATCTATGCCACTTACCTCCTTGACTCGCGAAGATATAGAGTGAGTTAGAGGCAAGCCAATTCAATAGAAAGCTTGCAACAAGAAGGGGTACACTATAGAGATATGGCAGCTGCAGCCAATACGTCGAAACCTGGTCGCCCGTGGGGTATGAAACTCGAAGAGGCTTGGGTGGTGCCATACTATAGGAATTAAACTCCTTCTCGGTTACCAGACGTGTAAATAAAGTGTTATAGGAATAAAATGAGTAGGACAGTATAAATTGCGGTGCGCTGGCTGTGAGTAGCATGTTCAAGTATCCACGCCCCTTGACGAGTCCAAATATGAAAAAGGGGGTCTCCGATGCCCCTATATTACCGTTTCTAAATTGTTCTTAGTGGCCATAAAAAATTGTCTCGTTCGCGGTACTTGGAGATAATAGAAAATTTCGAATAAACTTACACACTGACTCGTCGGTGTACAAGCGCCAAATTTGCATAATATGCCCCGATGCAAATAAAGCAGACTATTGGTATCAGAGTCCCAGACCAAGCATATTTTGGAATGATGGATATGAGCTTATTGGCATTGCGGCGCCAGTGTCGGGGTAGGGTTTTATCACTGAGCCCAGCTGCGCTATCAATCTCATAATACATGGGCATCTCGAATTGGACCCGATGGCTGTCATAGAGATTCAAGGTCCCCAATCCCCTGGTTACTGGATCTGGGTTTGAGATGAATGACTCTAGAGCATCTCCTAAAGTAACCAGCGATGTATGTGGTAGATACCTGATCACTAGCATACATATGAACGCTTTTATGAAAACACAGATCAGTGTGACGAGTAGTAATATATTTGACAGACCGACTTGGCACGACGATGCTGGGGGTGGTTCGGCCAGACAATACCGCACGGGGAGGCTATCAAAGACATTGTTATAGCCGAGCTGTTTTTTATCTATAGTATCACACTGGGATGGATTATGTAGACTGATTTCCCAGCCCGGCTCCGGGTGATTCGGTTCGGTAGTTGCTATCGCGGTGCTTCTAAATCCTAGAACGCGTCCGCAACTACTCAGGCAGTATGCGGTCGTCGCGTCGGGATAATGGGGAAAGCCAATAGCTGTAGGAAGGTTAGTAGTGCATTGCGTGGAATACCATAAGGAATTAAGATCGTTGGGCGGGATGTGTGAGTCCCAACTTGGCCCTAGGATGTTATGCGGATCGTTGAAAACCTGAGATCTCGACCATCCGCCTGGGCTACTAACATGAGTATCGGCTACGATAACAACGTCCCGATATCGATTCTTTGGCCTACAAGATGCGTAGTGCTCCCTGCATTCTTGACTTGTTAGATTATGCCAAGATAATGATTTTTTCGCTGTCTTTGTGATGTTTTGATATACGGGAGATCTCTTATCCCAATAGTCTTCCAGGGCTACATATTCACCATAGCCTTCAGTATATCTACACCGAGGGCCCTCCATATTCGAACTATTCCAGCTCAAACTTGGGACCCCTGCGTTTGCTAAGCTAGCCCCGGGTGGAAAGAACGGAACATGTCGAGTGCTGAAAGAACTTGATGCAACAGTGAGCCGCCAGTCTGAGTTTTGATAATGGGTCTCGAAAACTGAACTACTAAAAAGGAGATGGATGGGAGTTGAGCTAATTAAAAGGATTATCCATCCGATAGCTTTATATCTAGAAATGAAACGGAGATTCTTCATTGATGAGATTCCTATCTCCAACGATCGGAGATGTAGATGGGCACGGTCGACCTCTAGGCGTGACGGGGAACTTAGTATTTGCATGGAGAATCGCGATGATGCAAGAATAAGCGTCGAAGTAATGCTTATGAGGACTTGAAGGGCTGAATTAATTCTGTGTGTTTTTTGACAATCGCCTTCAAAGATAGGAGTGGTAGAATTAAGTGCCGATCCTCGCTGTGTTATCATAACAACCAGAGAGACAAGGAGAAGGATCCCGCAACAACATGTACAGGCAAGGTTCATAAGTCCGGTACGTCTCCATTCCTCTTTTGGGATTGTGATCAATGGGAATTTCATGGTGTAGCGTAGTAAGACCACTGTTCAACGAGATGAATAGTGCTGAGCTATAAAGGGTATTTTGGTAGACTTAAGGGACCTTGTGGTATCTGTATTGTGGATGTAGCAATAGTAGATTGGAAAATTGACGGTGGAGTCATAGGGTAAGTACGTCTATGTAGTAAGGAGCTTCAAGCAATAGAATACATCTCGCTTCCCGACCTCTTTTCTTGACATCATATTTTGTTTTATCTCATAGGCGGGACTTGTTAATCCTAAGAAGCTTAGATATATAATAGAATAAGCTACTTTCTTGTCTAAGGATCTTCTTTGCCTGCAAGTCTTCCTAATACAACTGTCCAGAAATTTCCACAATGTTTGAAGATACCTGTCGTATAACCCGAAAGTCGACGTATATGTCTAGGACTGATACATTAGTAAACGCCGTGGCTTATACCCCCTATACAAATACATCACCACAAGACATGAACCCTGGCGCATTTAGATAAAAGGATACTTAGTTGGGCGCGTCCGTGGGGGCGAGAGATCCTATAGCTGACACTACCCGCCGATCGATAGTGATGATATTCCGCTCCTGGGCACTGTGGTTCAAAAGTAAACTTACTAATTTTTATCATTCTAGAATTATTAAGTCACTTATAAGAGCTAGTATTATCTCGGGTACTCTCTTTCGTGAGTACATAAGAGGTACTTATGGCCAAGAAAAAAGAAAAACACCCTGGGGAAGAGGGCCGAATAAAATTCCTGATACAAGCATGCGTAAGTATCTAAGTCATGATTCTAAATATAGTATTGTCAAGATACGGCTAGTAAAAAAGCGCTCTTATTCTTGCACACGTTATGAGTTGGTCTTATTTCTTTAGCTTCCTATAAGGTAAGCTATTAGATGAGAATAAGTATAAGGCGGCGATTGAACTGATAATAATGTACCTCATGGCTATATAAATCCAGTGCATGGGCTACAATTACTATGATGAGGGAAGCCAATAGGTACTTTCCCAAACAAAAATAGGACATCATATCTCACCGAGCCAGTGGCCAGCTAACGGGGTAAACTTGGAGTCTACTGAATGCTGGCTATCATTCTTGTTGAAGACGCAGTTTATGAGGTAAGTTATTTGAATTATCAAGTCTATCGTAGGAGAATAGGTGAGCATATGTATGATATATATAAGTCACGGATGTGGGGCGTATATCATCCCTGTATACCAGCCACAAACATTCCAACAATTCTGGCTTGGATACAAAAGTGTTCAAAGGTGTATGTCGCCAGGGGGCACACCAAGGGCTTGACGATGTACGGGATGAACCCGAAATTACCAAACTATGCGTTACCGAGCAATGAGAAGGAAAGCCTGCTTAGGGTTTCAAATATGAGGTATATCCCTTTTTATACTAACTTCGTGATAAATCCTACACATTATCCCTTTTCAACGCGGGTTTAGACGCACCCGAAACACATAAATCACCTAGTTTTAGACCCATCTAGCCTCCTAAAAGCGTCCAAGTTCACCAATAACGATATAATGATCGTACCTAATAGATCAAAAAGATTCTTGGATAATGCATAGATCTATTCTCTTGGGCGCCGTGTCGTTGGAAAAGTGTTTGATATTTGCGATATTAAAGGAACGACGGGGCTTGAGTGGCGCTCACTAGTTTGGATATTTCAAGTTAGCGGTTTAAGTATCCTGCTGATCTGTGTGTCGATGCGATGGTTATTGGTAAGTTACGCAATGATCTGTTAGTACCTAGTATGCCCATTCTTGAAATATTGCCATGTGTGACTTCGGGTCTCGGGACGCACATATCTACCTACCTACCTACCTACTTAAGTCTTACGTTTCTACCACAAAATCCCCTTATTATCTACGACTATCACTTTATCATATAATTTCCGGTGCTAAGATCTGAGACCCGACCCTGGAATTATCAGAATGGCTCGTACCCGGTGTCGAAGCGCTATTCAGGATAGGGATTTACGGTTTGGTCGACTATTTGTGTTGCTGTTAACCGTATTTCTATCGTCACGGCTGTATTATCCAGAAGTTGACTACGGCCTCGCTTCTGTATGTTTCACGTATGGTAGACCTACGATGTGCGATTCAATACTAACCGAGTATAGGCTGGTATTGAGATATTCTGGTCACTGACGCAGATAATTGACTTGCACTGCGGACGCCTACCTGAAATTAGTTTGGTCGTACAGGCGTGCATTGAGGTACTAGCGACTTCTCTCTCGTTAGCCATGATGTTGCAACTGAGTTTATTCATTACTCGCCGCAGCCCTGGACTTCAAATGTACTGGTGGGCGATGAGTTCGTGGGGATGTCTTACGTAAGTTGTTTATTCTCCCTGTATAATTATATCGTAGCTGAGCTGTGTGAATAGGATCATGGACATAGTTCTATCATATCATACCATTAAGTCTTGTCCTAGGAGGCAGAAAGACCGCATGCCTAATCTGAGAATCATGTTCAAATCTTCGGGAGATCCTGTTGCTGTGGCTTTGAGCCCAAGTAGGTAATTAATCTATTAACTTGGCTACCTAGGTGCGTATGTAATTATACCTACCTAGGTCCTAGATAGGGTTCCGGTCCACGATAGATACGTTACGACGGATAGATGCCTTACTCCACTTTCGTAATCGACCTTGTCCGATGTCGTCAACCGAGAGGGCGCATAAGTGGATACATTTTTGGCTATAAATTTGAATAGGTAAATAAATATTTCACCGACGGACCGATCATTTTATGGAACGGGCCGTCACCGAAGTTCATATATGGATGGACTTTTCCTAATCTTTCTCCCTATCTCAACTTGATCTCTCACAGAATCATTGTGACCAGTCAGCGACCAGGACCGGGATTCGCAATGGATGAAACTCAACCTTTATTGCAAGATGCGCATCTAGTGTTCAACGAGAGGCCCGATCAGGCGTCCATCAAGGATGTTGTGGACTTTAACCCCGACGGAGATGAGGAAAATCCCCTCGAATGGCCACAGGCGTACAAGTGGGCGATCGTGGCCTTACTTGCCTTGATGGCATTTACAGTGTGCGTATCGATATTTTATTTCCTACTGAAGCTTTCACGAGACTGATAACCACCCAAGAACATTCACGTGCATATCCGTCGTGCCTGTTGCAACGCGTATAGTGGATGATCTTGATCCTGGCCATGCCAGTAAATCTGCTAGCGTGTTGCTGGTAACGATTTGGGAACTCGGCGAAGCTGCTGGCCCCTTGCTAATCGCCCCTCTTTCAGAGGTGTTTGGCCGATACCCTGTCATGAATGTTGCCAATGTTCTGTTCATCACTGCGACAATTCTAGCGGCGCTGTCCCAAAGCACAACGTTATTTATTGCTGCGAGGACTCTTACGGGACTCGCTGTAGCATCCAATGTGCTAAACCCCGCTATTGTCGGCGATATATTTATCTCGGAGCAAAGAGGATCAGCCATGAGTTTGATTCAGCTCGCACCATTAATTGGCGGGGCTGTTGGCCCTGCTATCAGCGGGGCAATCGCAGAGACGATGGGTTGGAGGAGCACGATGTGGATGTGTGTGATACTGGCCACTACATGCGAAATAGTTTTCCTAACGTGCTTCCGAGAGACATACAAAGTCGCGATTCTACGACGCAAAGCGGCAAGGTTTCGACTTGAAACGGGTAATACGACGTTACGGACTGCATTCGACTCAGATGACGGATCGAAATCCGAGAAATTATGGGATGCCATCATCCGTCCCTTTACCGTGCTAGCGGGATCGGGTGTCTTACAGATGCTTTCGCTATTTGGATCTATTACATTCACATATTTTTACATCTTGGTTACTACCCTTCCTGAGATTCTCGAAACTACATACGGCCTATCTGCCGCGGGTGCCGGGTCGGCGCTGATTAGCTTTAGTAAGTTTTTTTCTTTACTTCTTTTTATTTTAATATTTAATTATTCATTTTTAGTCCGAGAATATCTCACTAGAAGAGCACTATTAACACAAGTGCAGGTATCGGTTCGGCTATAAGTGTGGTAATATGCAACCAAACTTTGGACAGGATTTACATCAGACTCCGTGACTCCCATAAAGGTGTTGGACAACCAGAATACCGTCTACCCCTAGTAATTGTCGGAGGATTCACCTTGCCTTTAGTTATCGCATGGTACGGATGGAATGCCCAATTACACGTTCCGATCCTGTTACTCCTCATCTCCGTCGCGATTATGGGCGTTGCACTCATGTTCGGCTTCCTCCCGCTCTACGCATACGTAGTAGACGCTTTTGGGCTGTACGCTGCGTCTGCCATGACTGCAGTGATTGTGACAAGGTGTTTAGCAGGCACATTTCTTCCTTTAGCCACCACGCCTCTCGTCAATAAGTTTGGATACGGGAAAGGCCTCTCGATTCTAGGAGCAGCAACCCTCCTCCTTGCGCCGATCCCGGTGCTCGTTCTGAGATACGGCTCGAAATGGCGACAGGGCTCCAAGTATACTCGAGCGGAATGAGTTACCGTAACCCTGTGGTAATATATCCGGTGAGGTTATTCCAGGTTTACTCCCTAAAGGTGGAGACTCGCCCAGTGTGCTGGATTGGACTAATGTTCCAATGTCCAAGTCGAACTATTACAACAGACTATGTTGACTCATGGCTTGAGTCATCGGAGTGACCTTGATGGTATCGGTTCTTACGCGTCAGTAATAAAAGGAACAAGTGATGTATTTATAACTCAAGTAAAACCTGGCGATTCTAGACGAGTTTATACGACGATAAACACTGAATTAAATGGCAGACTACAATGGCGCAAGTCGCAACTAATAAACCGTCGATTATTTATATTAATGTGGTCCGTGCGTGCATGATGAATCGGTTTATTCCTAGGTAGACGTATGTATGTGCTGTTTGCGACTCAGATGCAAATCAGATGCACCTCTTGCACCTTTTACTGAGTGCCTAAGGCAAGTCAATCCTTATTCACAATTACCTATTATTCTTTCTATTTAAATCATACCTGCAGCCAACTTCCCCTATCACAGCTTCTATCGCAGCCCTTCAAATATGAATCCAACATTCAGATATTCCACTCTAGCCACCCCCTCTTAGTATTGGTTGCCCCCCTGGCATTACGGTTACCATTTACAACCCCTCCAATATACATCGCCTAACTTAGTTCACTCGCAATAAGGTCACATAAATATCAGCAATATCTTTACTATCATGGGTGGCTCCGCGTTCTCGTCCGGAAATAACCCACTTTCCACTCCACGGATGTCTCCCACGGTATATCGACATGTTCTCAGGACGTGCCATGCTAAGCTTCGAGAGCTATTTGTTCTAGTCGCCACTCCAATAGAGGGGCCCGCGAAAGAGGACCATGGCGATATCGATATATTCGTAGCCTTGGAGAGAAGCATCGTCTTCCCATCCTCCCAAGTTAAGAGCAACATATTCGCGTCGCCAGCTCAACTTCTCGGTGCTGAACGATCTATCAGCGAACAGCCCAGTCTCGTCAACCTAGCTATTCCATGGCCAGATGAGCTACTCCAAGAAAGGCCAGGTGGTGATGAACCCCTGTATATCCAAGTAGACCTCCATCTATGCAACTCTCTAGAACATATACAATGGATGCTCCTTAGATATTCCCACGGGGATCTTTGGAACCTCCTTGGAAGCACCATCCGACCATATGGCCTTACGATTGACGAGGTCGGTCTATACATACGAATCCCGGAGATCGAACAGTTGAATAAAAAACAATCTAAAATCCTACTTAGTAAGGATCCCATAGAGATTCTTAGATTCCTAGGCCTTGAGCACGATGGTACGCAATGGGAGGAACCGTTTGCCACGGTAGAGGAACTCATGGAGTACGCAGCAACGTGCCGCCTGTTCTGGGTACGGCCACAGCGAGATGATGACGCGGTAGCAGGTGACGGAGGTGACTTCGACAAAGATAATATGACGTCTAACGATCGTCGCCGTATGAAGATGCGTCCACTGTTCCAAAAGTGGTACGACGAATTTATTCCCGCATGCCGCCAAGCAGGGCGCTTCACCACGCCCAAATCAACGCGAGACTCGGTACGTAAGGATGCCTTTGAGTGGTTTCCTGGCACGCGACAAGTCTACAAAAACCGCATCATCGAATGGCGTAAAGAACGGCAGAAGCAGTCGCTCTGGCGAGGAGTGATCAAAGCATCAATACCAGAACATCAAGAAGGCGAAGAGCTCGATAAGAGGCACTTGCGTAGCCTGGCTGCTAATTCACTAAAGAAAATCATCATGCAAGAAGACTATAGCCTAGGCATAATCCCGCCATGTCCTCTTCGTGACCACAATGGGTTTTTCAATGAAGAGCGAGTGAGACAGTTCGTCATAAAGAACTGGAAGGAAGTTGGCGAGGCCACTTGGGGGGAGAGCCGAAAGAAGAGCACCGAGAAACTAGCAGAACAGACTGCTAAGCGCTAAGTGGTTTACCAGGCCTACGGACGAAGCGCCGTCACTCGGAAGATAGACTCCGAAAAGCATAATGAGATAGATCTGGATTATATGATTAAACGAGGTAGACATTACTCGAGGACTAGTGCCAATCTCTAGTTATTAGGGGTATGGAAGCATATGCGTTAGCGTAACAGTGTGTTTAGGTTTAGGGACTGCTTTCTAGCATAATACCGAGTCCACGAGACTCACCGACATAGTCACATACCAAGCAGGAATTGGATAATACCCACGATGCACATGCTTGTCTACCTAGGCACCTAAGGTACATCATAGAACGTTGATTATTGGTTTTAAGTCTTAGTCAATGGTATAACGACTCGAAAATATAACAGCATATATGAATTAATTATCTGAGGCTTGCTAGGTTAGTTTACAATTTAAAATCTACGTTCATCTTCTCC
Organism: Daldinia sp. FL1419; assembly: GCA_025201765.1. Classification (NCBI taxonomy): domain Eukaryota; kingdom Fungi; phylum Ascomycota; class Sordariomycetes; order Xylariales; family Hypoxylaceae; genus Daldinia; species Daldinia sp. FL1419. The sequence continues at coordinate 134,195 of MU623369.1, forward strand.
CACCCTTGCGGAGTTGGCTGCTTAGAGGCCACCCGCTCCGCAAGCTTCATCTTGAGGTTCTTGTGTCTGTCAGTACACAACTCGTACATTGTAGTCAGATTGAAGAGCAACGTATGCGAAATCAAGCCCGCGTCAACTAGGCCTTCCAAGGTATCTCTCGCCTACTCATCGTTAGCATAATGTGGCATTTTTATCTGGTAGAAACTCACCTCGGTCATATTCCCCGTGTAAAGCTGGCATACAGCTAGGTTAACCCCAACCATCTCGTCTTGTATATCGCTCTCCTCCATGTTCCTCTGCAGCTCCTGCCACTTCTCTAGCGCGTCCTTGTACTCGCCGTCTGCCATATCAGCCAGCGCATCCACAATACGCTCTCCCAAGCCCACATCTTCACCACGCCTCACGCATCGCCGCGCTGCTTCGACATCACCCAGGTGTAACCATAACAATGCTCGACTCATAGCCAACCGTTCGTCTCCACCGACTTTAAAAGGCTGGTTTCCATGACCCAGAGTAGCAAGGTGCTCTGCCGCACCGGCTAGATCGTCCATCTCAATCAGCACGCCCGCGACCTTGACACCAAGCTCCGCGAGTCGATGCTTCCAAAGCTCGGCGGCCGAATGATCGTGTGCCTTACCCGCCTTGGCGACTTGCATGCGCGCTTCCCGCGCTAGTTCGTAGTAGCTCATGACGGCGCGACGCGGGTCACCAAACCCGATGGCCTGCAGACGCACGCCGAGAACGCGCAGCTCCCAAGGCACCAGATGCGCACCAGACAGAGGATCCAGGTAGAAGGCCGAGTTAAGGTCCTCTAGCGCCTTGGATTCCTGGGCCGCGAGCGACGTGGCATCCATCAGGCACAAGCACGCCAGACGCGTATACAGCAGCTCGAAGATGCGCGCGTGATCGGTGGGGTTGACGGGCGGGTGCGCGGCCGCGGCGACGGCGGATACGGGGCTGCTGGTTAGTGCCTGGACAGCGGCGATGGCTGCCGCGCGGAAGTGCCCATTGCGGAGAAGGTCCGGGATGGGGGTTTCCGGGGCGGGCTGTCTGGAAGGATGGAGGAAAGGAGCCGGGACGGAGAGGGGTGAAAGTTGGTGGTAGATCTCTGGCCTTAGTAGAAATGAGAAGTCCTTGGATGTTACTGGTGCGATAGACGGCGCCGGCGATCTAGAAGCCGGAGATAGCCCCCGGGATAGACTCGTCCGTGGACTATTCTGCTGGCTGTTGCTGAAGCGGCTAGCCTGGGATGGGATAGGGGATGCTACGGGAGCTCTAGGGATTCAGTGTAAGTACCTCTCTGGAATACACATATCATATAATTAGTATGATCAATACTACTTACTCATCGGCGTCCAGCGGACCCTTGGTCGACGATCTCGGGCGAGAAGCTATAGATCGAAATACGTCAGTAAACGACATCTTCGATTTTACATATTGTTTTTAAGTAAACGACAACAATAATGAGGGAGAAGGTAGGATTGGTGCAGCGTGGGGTGAATTATATCCCTATAGGATGGACGCACTTGCAATCAATCAATCAATCAATCAATCAATCAATAACGTTATCTTCCTCCCTTTAAGCTTTGCAGCAGCAACTTCAGGTACGAATATGTACGGTACCTAGGTAGGTAATAGCCTATCATCCTTTACGATCGTCAAACCCGTTAACTTTTAGGATAACCCCGATTTCTATCCTCGATAAAAGAAATTAAAAATAAATAAAAATAAAAATAAAGCCAACGCCATTCGAACGTTTACTTACGCCTCGCTCCCGATTTATTCCTCGCATGTCCCGTCGAGGAATTTCTTTGCATTGATTGATCCATATCGTATGTGTTGTGAAGGTGCCTACGTCACATTGAAAGGCCGCGACAAAAACGATGTTGTATTTGCTTATTCGGATAAACATCGGTATGATATTAGTCATAATTTCAATAGACAGATTACTTTATTCAAACGCATCTTTTATCTCTCAATTCGAAGAAAATATCTAACTAAATAAAAGATTCAAGTGATCTCAGTAAATGTACAACAGGTTTAATAATTGCCAAAGTATAGGTACCTACCTACCTATATACTATCTATATATCTAAGGTACCATGATATACCTAGGTAGGCTTGAACTTTCAGAAAATTGTGCAATATTATATTGGCAAAATAGGGGGTTGCCCATAGTATAAGAGGTAGAAAAGTAGGTGAGGTTTGATATAAAATTCATCACCAGAATATAATACCAATGAAGGTCTAACCTAGTCAGTTACTTAAGGATACATTGAGGTTGTTATAGATTAAATAATCTGCCTATAAAGCTTAGATATAATACCAATTCATAACATAAACGAGCCTAGGGACTCTTATTAGACTAAAACGTACAAGATTTAGCGGGCTATCCTGTAACAACTTTGACAACCGCTCTATGGCTCATTTGAATAGTCAAGTAACTTGGAAGCAATAACGGTGGTATGATAGATGTTATTGGCTCAATTATTCGCTTCAGAAGACTAATAAGTTAAAGACATATTCAAAGTCTCGCACAATATTCTTAAGACCCCTTTTTGAGACCACACCACCCATCACAAATAATTCAAACGCTAAAATCCAGAAGCTCGTCGAAACCACTCGCGTTTTACCCAATACGACAATCTCCAATATTATTCTCGTCTAAGGGTTCTTTAGACTCTGCCCCTGCGAATTGTTTCCTTTAGTATTGGCCGTATGGTGTAAACTATACGTGCTATCATCTCTCCATCCTCTTCATCCTAGTGTAGATGGGCGGATTCCTCGAAGCCTACAAATTCGTATACTCTGACGGCCCCTGTGCGTAGATCTGGGCGGGGAGGTTTTGCGCGCGGGGAAGGCTCTGTCGGCGACGGAGTGTTTAAACGAGTCGTGAAATATCCAATGAGACTTTCCAGGGATGTATTCTCGGCGCTGGTGCAAAGGCGATTTTCACGTTCGCTTACGCTCTGGATTCCTAAGTCACATTCAAAACGCTTTTCAGGCGGCGCTTGTTGTGGCTCCTCGGGTTCTAATGCTTTCGTATGGCTACTAGCTTGCTCGAGTAAATTTCTTAATTCCTCTATTGTTTCTTGCTTGATGGCGCCTTCCCAACCTTCGATCTGACTGCGGATGCTCGGAAGAATAAGAGGAGGCTTCGGTTCTGGCACGTATTTATATAGTACTCGCAATATTTCTATCTGGTGAGCAGCGTAATATTCCAAGCCACCCGCGTCGCTCCTAGTGATCCTTTTCGTAATATCTGCCAATTCTGCCAATTTTGCTAATGATTGAGGACTCGCTCTGGCGTTCCAGAGAATTATTGTCGCCAGAAACGCATTAAACTCGCGAGCTACTGCTTGGGCTAACATTCTAAAGAAATGGTGAGATTTAAACGTGAACTCCAAAATGACCCCCGTATATAGGAAAGGCTTACTTGATGGTTATTATTGCTTGGTAATTTGATTCCTTTATAAACGAGAGTTGTTCATTATCGCACATTCAGGGAGAGGTTTATATAATGATAGGTAAAGTATAGCTGTAGCGATAAAATAAAATAGTAGTTAAGAGATGAAAGCGATGTATATAAAACGAACGTTAGAGTAGTTCTCAAGTACGGTTAATCAAGCATACGAACTACGACATGCTTGGATCCTTATAGGTGTTTGACTTGTGTATATACACTAAGATACTTCCGACCGTAGGTAGCGTTAAGTTAGTAGTGATATCCATTAGACTTTCCAGGAAACGGTGAAAGTAAATTATATACTAGGATAGAAGGGAAACTTTCACAGTTTGTCTGTCAATATTTTAGCTGTCTTGCATATAAAGCAAAGGACTTGTTCTATACCCACTAAGAGGCTCATAGTTTCATAGCGGATAGAGTTCCCCGGTGAACAACGAAGTTGTTTCCTCGCTTCTTAGACCGCCGCATTATATTGGCATTCGGAAGGCATTAACAGTATAGCATTAACAAAGACAGTGATAATAAGCAATACACGGATATTTCAAGTGGCCTAATAAGCATATGTGCCTCCCAAAATATGTACCTACCTCATACCTACCTGTAAAGGTGTCTACTTAACCGTCTTAATGCCCTGGGGCCCTAAAAGCTAATTGCGTTCGGTAGGTCTGTGGACACAATTGAAACGGCTGGGACGTTCAACTTTCTGGCTACCTACACGTTCCAAACATCCTGACGTAGTAGCTGTAGAGCTTAAAGTCAGCAAGTTCGATCCCACCAATTTATCTATAGATTTGAGTTGGCTACCGCCGCCTGAGTCAAACTTTGGATGCCATGTATATAAGTAGGCACCTACCTATGCATAGAAAGTGCTATAGTGTAGGTATACATGTAGGACATGGAGGAAATCCTAGATTAATCAAAACTTTAAGTACATGACCTAAATTTATAGGTAGGATCCGAACTAGACGCCTTTGTACGATATCGATGCGCCTAGCTATAGTTCTTTCTTTAACTTTTAGTGTTTACCTAGGTACCTAGATACCGTTTTCTATTTTCGGAAACAGTCGCTGTTTGTAAGAGTCATCTGTGATTAGGTATGATATTAATTGAAATGGTGTTGCGGTCTACGAATACCTCAGCTTCCTTTGCTTTTGTGTAGGACGACGACCTAAGGTTTTTTAACCCCTTTTAATAGAAAAGAGGTTTCACGTGAGATACTTGGTATATACACCCCATTCGTGATTATAACGAAGTACTCAGTACATAGCTAAAGAGCTCGAAGACTTTCATGTACAAGGACCCCCACTTAGCGTCATCCAATAGCTTGGAAAATCGTTGATCCACATTATTCTTTTTTCCTGCAATCGACTGATTGAAGTAATTCACCAAGATTTATTCTCGATCCAATTATACTCGGGGACGGAGAAGACTTCGGTAAAGACGTACGGGGAACCAGCATTTAAAAATAAACGGTTGCTTATCGTGTGGGGGGATAGCCGACTTTTCTGGCGAGAAAACAGCCGTGGTTACAAGGAGAAGCAGCAGAGTGCCATTGATCAAGAGCGAATAAGTCATTGAGTATTAAATCAAAGGTTACGGTCCTACTGACATTGGCGACTTTGGATTGTGGTGGAAAACGGGCGACAGAGGAAGCAAGAAAGGGCGGCGACCACAAGACGCCCTTCCTGGCTACAAGCGAAAACGAGAGTGAAGCAGTCACGATTCTAAAGCTCCCCGTTACGATACGCACGCCTTAACACGATGTTCACACCTACCTTCCGCAACCTCTTCACGAGGTTTCCGTCGAATGCTCCTCTCTCTAGTATTTTCTCTGGTTCGTCTTCGAGTCGGATTGTTGCGGCTACAGCCGTAGCACCATGTCCCTCGCCATTTTCCCACGCACCTGTTTCTCGGCAGATACATACTACAGCGCCTCAAAATGCGAGAGTCGGTGGTGGAAAGGGCAAAGGAGCTGGAGGCGGGAAGAAAAAGCGCAAGGGAGGGAAGGGCGAGGGACCCGATCCTAGAATTCTGAACCTAAAGGCTTCAATGCCCCGTGCTGTTCCTGCCCCTCTGAGATTTGCGCGAAACCGTGCGCTGCGTCACTGGACTATTCATCGCGCCTGGTTATTATATCAGCGCAAGGAGCGAGACAGGGAGGCGCATGAGCTAGAGCGGTGTGTAAATCTTTTCCTATTGATCGTATATCGTGACGGCGAGTTTTACTAATGAGACATGTAGGATGTATCAATCGATGCACAATGCCTGCGAGGAATTGCGCAAGACGAGTGGACCCGGCACGCGGGACGAGGGATACTTGTACCGTGTGGCTATGGAGAAGAAAGGTGTATACGGACACAACAGCGTTCCGATTGAATATGCGAGGCCGCAGACAGAGACTCCGGCTCGCGAACCCTGGAATCACGGCTGGACCCGATGAGGTTTATTCTCGTCCGGCCCGCATCCATATTTCCGATCTAGAACTCGTGTAACATAGAATCGTCTCCGATCATTACGTGGACTAGGCACCGTCATATCCAATGACATATCATGACATATTCAACGAACCATTAGCTGCATATCTGCTGCGTAAGCTTCGGACAACTTCCTACTTGCGTTTTCTTTGTCTCTTCGGATCGCCACTTTGCCTTGGCACGTAGAGACGTGGAAAGACGCAATTAATTGGACCGTTTGATCTTACGTTTAGGCGCAGATGCGACCCTTCTGGTGGCTACGGTAATGGATTTACCTGGTTAGGGGAGGTAAGCGGATATGACTTTTCACGAGTGTTTGCTTAATCCCTTTGGTCCGAAAACCCTCGGTAAGAAGCTACGAAAAAGGAATGAGGGAAAGTGTTAGGTAAATAGGGCAAAGAGGTCCACTTTGAAACTATCGGGAGCACTTCACCAAAATCCTGGGCTTTACTTTTTAGATCGTCATGTGTTTGAACTATTATCAATGTGAAATTAAATGTCCTGATTTAATGCCTCTCCTTATTAACAATAACTATTTTTGCTTCTCAATATAGAGAACGTCGGAATTTCCAGGATTGGCTTCGCTAATCAGTTCATTTCAGTCTGGTTTTCAACCTAGATACAGGTATTCTGTTATCGTGGGTATTTCAGTTGTGGGTGAGCGAGGGTGAATATATCTTAGTGGAAGTAGGTCTCCTTCGGCATGTCCGTAAATGGGTTTGGGGCGGGTTAGATAGATGGTCGTGGACTTTGGGTACGTAATTTGTAGGCCCTGACAAGAGGCTCGTCTCGTTCGAGGTAGATTGCTGTTGTAAATCCCAAACCCCGAATCGCTTCCTCCGGCTCGGGTAGTTCTAGCGCCTCCTTCGCTTCTTCTCTCTTTGGCCTTTTCAGCCTCCGCTTATAATATTCCAATAAAAGCAAAATGAAAAGGAAATAGAAAATATTTCGGAATATTCACTTCCGCCAAAGCTAAACTCCACCAAGTAAAATACCCCTTTTTGTTTAAATCGGATCCCCGGGGGAAATTTCCTACTTTCGTGTTCGTGTGCCGATTCCCGTGAACCCATTCTGCAAAATCGCGTCGAGTTCGTGCCATGCCGTGCCATGCCGTGCCGTATCGTACCGCGCTGCGCCGCCTTATAATATGACACAGCATCCGCCGCCTTCACCTTTTTCGAAGGTTAGTAAAGCGGCGCGGGTGGCGGCCTCAAACACATCGTCAACACCTTCTCCGCTTAAACTCGAGCACTCGAGGTACTTGCGCGCGCCAATTTCTTGCGCAGCTTGTTCGCCTTGCCGCTCCGTTACGAATTTCAGACTCTTCTTACGCATCTCCTCAATCGCTACCGGGTCGTCTCGTAGATCCTTCTTGAGCCCTACTAGGATTATAGGGACACCTGGGCATCGTTCTGTCGCTTCTTCTATCCACTATTTCTGTCGTTAGCTGAAGTCCTTCTCCTTCTCCTTCTCCCTCGTTCGTGATGTGCAATAAATCGAGGGCAGGCGGGGGTTGTCCAACCTTGTGCTTCACGTTATCGAGAGAATCGGGCGACTCGATCGAGAAGCCTATTAGTAGTACATGCGCCTTCGAATATGCTAGCGGTCGCAGTCGCTCGTAGTCCTCTTGACCTGCCGTATCCCATAATGCTAGTTGTACCGACTTGCCGTCTACTCTGCAGTCTGTTACGTAGTTCTCGAATACGGTCGGAATCTAAAAGGGTCCAAGCATCGTTAGTTTGTCGACCGATCTAGTGGTATGGACCGTGCCGAAAAATAAGATCTGCTTACGTAGTGCTATATGCGACCTGTCAGCAAAGTTCTGTCCGGAGGTACGGAAATGAGACGAAGATAGGGAGTAAAACATACAGTTGGGAAGTATCCGAGCGTGAAGACGCTCAATAAAGAGGTCTTGCCGCAAGCTCCATCGCCAATGATGACTAGTTTCCTAGGGATCCAGTTAGCTATGCGTATTTTTTATTTTTTATTTCTTGAAAAAAATAATAAAACGTGCAAGTATTTGGACGTGGCAGAGTATAGATCGGATAAGTCGTAAATCGATAGATCTGGCTAGAATGATGACAAGTCTTGAAAAGGGGTGACATCGTGGTCGTGGGGTGCGCGTGATGGTTGTTTGAAGACGAGCCGAAAATGGATCGACAGCCAAGATGAAGCATACCTGCGAATAACATTCTGCGGACTTGAACTCGCCATTGCTCGACGCGAAGTGCACCAATCCCAAGTGACCTAGATTAGTTGTCGTATGTCTCGTTGTCGGAATAAACTTCAAGGTTCGTCTTATTATTTTTAGGACGCGTGGAATAATCTGAAGATTCGAAACTCTAATCTTTTTTTAATTTTTTTTTCTCTCGGGGTTCCTTTTTTTTTAATGGGTTTATCCCCGGCTTGGGGGCTTCGTCACCTCGTGGCGGATTAGGAATTGAGAATTGCAATTGATTACAATATGTAAGCGTGGATATAAGGCCTCCCAGTGACGAAGAGTTGACGTGAGCTCAAGTTAGTTAAGTTAATAACTTTCGAATACAGGGGAGCTTTTTCGACGGGGTCTCCGGGTCGGGCACTAATAACGAATCAATCGTTGATGATACCGAGTTGTTTCCAGATTTCCCAATGGATATATTATGCTGTTTGCCCTCGGGGTTCTACTCTTTTACTGTCCTTCCGCTGTTATTCTGGAGGTTCAAGTATGTTAAATATGTTTGGGTTAGAAAAAAATTGATCGAATACGAGAGGCTTCCACACACCAAAGCCGGGTTTCGCGGTCGAATTTAAAGCCTTCCGTTAAAGGATTCCCTGAAGTTCCTTAGTCCCTGTAGTCCCTGTCGGTGCCGTCCCCCCCCTTGTAACTTGTAATTCAGCTTGAAAAATAGAGTGATGTAATTGGTCAGATACAACACCAGACCTTTACTTGTTGCGAATGTGTCTAGCTGTGTTAGACTAATATAGCAGCCCCAAGAGCCTTACTGTTAACATGGGAGAGACAAGGGGGACTCGAGTTCAATTTATATACATAATTCTGCCATCGTCTAAGAAGAATATGATAAAAGACCCGCGGCTTCCAAAAAATATTACCAATATCATTACCTATTATCACAACTCTCTTTTCTACAAGACATGCTGAGCTGATGTAAAGCTGCGAGATGCCGCCACTCAGCTGTAGCCATGCTTAGCCCCCGAAGAACACTACGTTACAAGGAGGCCTGTTAGATCAAACAAACTGCTTAGACCGTGCCACAGCATCAGTTTGGTCAACAAGGGGGTTTTGTGAAAAGAGTCGAGTACTCGGCGCAATTGGCTCGATAGAATTCAAGATGGTATGATGGATGCCGACTTAACAACTGGTGAATGACTTGGCTTTTAGACAGCAGCTAGGTCATACATAAACAGGTATGAAGGAGCCAGTACCCATTAAGAACATATCTCGAACTGCGATGCTACTTCGTTGCTATTCGATCAGTTAACGACATACGCCTTTTACTCGCTGATTGTCGCAAAGCATGTTTGATGAATTAGATGATTGAAGTGGAACCCAATAATATGCCAATATATGCAAACTGGGTTTTCCTTGTCCACTCACCTACCTTAGGTTAGGTAGTCATATTTCACTGGGGGATATCTGATAGCCTATGCAAAATACCTGACATGAGAGCATGAGAAAGATCTCAAGCTACCGATTCGTCGACGTCGAGAAATCAAATCAAGCTAGCCTGTCAAGCTGACCGCTCCCGCTTCGTCGCACTGACCCGACTAGGATCGCCCAACGGCTGCAGGTCTCAGTATGAAAGAAAGAAAAACTTGGGAATGGTGCATGTCTCTGCTTGCATATTCCCTTTTTACTCCCACTTGAGCCCGCCGCCAAGTTATAATCACCGTGTCCGACCACACTTTCTTATTTTATAAGACGATCATGATGGAGAAGAGATCGAACGTATAACATCGATTTGATACCTACCTACCTACCTATGCAAGATTGTTAGCCGGTCTTAATACGTAGGTAACTAACCTAGTTCCTAATGTCGTAACTCTCAAGAAGTTGTGTTAGGTATGATGTCTCTTATAGGTTTAATCAGTCATTACCTATGATGTGGCACAAGGGTTATGCGTTTGTATTGGCGGTGTTAGTTAATAGGACGAGTACACAGTTAATAGCTAATACATAGTGCAGATTGCTTCAGGTATGGAGCACTAGCTTGTTGGCCTTCGTTGGCCTCAGCAGAGATGCACATGTCTCCCCGTTACAAAGGCGTGGGGAATAACTGAAACCATTAAATTTGTTTGGGGGACGCTAAGATGCAACTCCTTTTGCGCGGCACATGGCAGAGATGTGAGGAATGGCTCTGGGGCACCCGCATTCCAGTATTTATTATACGCGTAATGACACCCACAACCTTTTGTTAGGTGCCCCATAGGGAGAGTATCTTATCACTCGAAATAACCACATAATTCTTAATCTTAATTTACTAGCCTTATGATTTAGGTAATTCTGAATGTTTACCATTTGCAAACAGCAATTGAAGAGGGTTATTGATTACGTTGATACAAACAAAATAAATTAACTAACCTACCTAGTTGGATAAGATATTGTTGGACGTTAGGAAGATATGTATGTGTGTAAAAGGTTGGCCTCTCAAGTCGTTACTTTTCAGGGGGTTTCCTAGGGGTTTTGTGCTAACGGGACTTGCAGATTTTAACCATCAAGGTACTTGTGTATTGGCGTTCCCAATTACTGGGAATTTTGGGCTGCCTCAGCTTTCAACCTATTACCTACATCGTATGAGGTACGTAGGTTCATGGATGCTGGAAGGGTTCCTTGGTACATAGATAAGATCATGTGACTAGATATCCTCCAGGGTTACCTCTGAACAGCAACACGGGGCTGAGGGGGATGAGGCTGCAACGATAGGTACCTACCTATACCTAGATAGGCAGGTACTTCTATGTACTCTAGCTTTCAATAGGTACCTCCTTGTAGGTTATCTAGAGCAGGTCTGCCTTACTTAACATTACCTAAGCGGGGGATGTGTACCTAGGTAACTTAGATACCTAACATCCATTACTTAGCTACCTACCTATGTACCTTACCCGGGTACTACTCAAGGTTTAATGTACCTACTCTGATGTACTAACATAACCTTAGAGCCGGTCGAATAAGGCGGACTTACCCACAACCTCTGTGCCTAAGTTCTTTTTTTGCGATTGTATGTAGTTGCAGGTACATTTGTTACCTAACTAAGTATCCAGTACTTTTCTCTTGAATGCCATGAAAAAAACCAAATTGATACCTATGAGAAATGCTAGTTGACCGCACCAACATCATCTCTAAACGCCAAAAACCATTATTCTTCCCGGTGAGCAGCTCATTCACAGATATAGCTCATCGGCGTCGCACTCTTTAGCATATATTAAGACGCCAAGGTTAGATACTGAAAAAACCCACTATCTTGTAGACTACATTACCTACTCCCGACCTAGAGAGTTGCTAATTGGCGTTCTCCAGAAGGTCGGGAGGGGCACAATTCATTTGAGAGTCACATTTTCGCTATGCCGATTATAATAACGAACTTACTCAGCAGCTAATCATTTTTTCCAATTCAGGTAGTACTGTTAAATTTACATCTTCCAGACAAAACCGTAAAACGCCTTGTCAGCGAGCTGGTTAATTCGAGCCACCAAAGAAAAAAAAAGAAAAAAAAACACAGATCGCACATGACTCCCTTCGCCTTCGCGTCATAAACCCCCCTTGAGAATGCCCGGCAAAAACAACAATCGACAATCGGCCGCGCAGGGCCCTCAGCCTCCAACTCCGAAAGCTACGGCGAAATATACAAACAAAGATGGAACGAAATATATATCAGTTCCTAAGTCCTCAGCTTCTACCCCCCCTCCTCAGCCGTCGCCTACGACGACCTCATCTTCCAGGGGAGGTGCCCCGACGAATGCCCCTTCTGCTGCCGACGTGCTACCTGCGCAGCCCGTAAATCGCAAGAAACAAAAGCGTAGAGCAAAAGCTGCTGCGAAGGCCGCGGCTGAACAAGCAGAGGCCGCAGCAAATGGACTTCCTAGCCCCGCATCTACGAGCAGCGTGCCCTTGCCTATCGGATCGGAATCGCATAGAAAAAACGCGCACAACTCGAGGAAAAATATGTCGAGCGAAATCCCCGAATCTCATAACCACATACATAATGGCGAGGACTGGGGAGACGAGACGGAAAGTGACGATGAACATCCTGGGCCTGCCAACGGTTCTGCGCGAAAACCTTCGAAGAAATCTAAGAAGAAGAAGAAGAAGGGCGCGATTGAAGAAGCCGTTAGTACCAACTCCACGGGCATATCCAAAGAAAAGATATGGAATACTTCCAACGAGCAGGAACGAGAGCGTATAAAGCAATTCTGGTTGGGGCTAGGAGAGGAAGAGCGGAAATCTTTGGTTAAAGTTGAGAAAGACGCGGTTCTCAAGAAAATGAAGGAACAACAGAAGCACACGTGCAGTTGTTCAGTTTGCGGGCGCAAACGAAATGCGATCGAGGAAGAATTGGAAGGTCTTTATGATGCATATTATCAAGAGTTGGAATCCTTTGCGAATCAGCCTCATAATCACCCTAACGCGCCTCCTATGTTCGAGCCCAAGAGGTTTGGACCTATGAGTGGATTACACCCCCCCGGAGCCCTTCCATCTAGGTATTCGAACCATCACCCATCTCATGGTCGTATAGTGGAACATGTGGACAACGACGAAGATGAAGAAGATGAAGTAGAGGAGTATAGTGACGTGGATGGTTTGGACGACGAGGATGACGAGGACGAACCCGAAGAAATTCCTCGCGACCCATACCCGAACGATTTCTTTAATTTTGGTCAAAGTCTCACTGTTAAAGGTAAGATACTTCATATGGACCCGATTCATATGTGTTTCCAGCGTGTTTAAATAACATGTTTTAGGCGGCATTCTTACTGTAGCAGACGATCTACTCAAGAACGACGGCAAAAAATTCATTGAAATGATGGAACAGCTGGCTGAGCGAAGAATGGCACGCGAAGAGGATGCTAAGGACCACTACCCCGGTACATACAGCCACACTATCAATGGTGCTCCTCTGCCCAACCCTCACAATCACCCGCCTCTCGAGGATGACGAGTCAGAGGAAGAAGAAGAGGAGGAGGAAGAGTATAGTCAGGATGAGGACTACGAAGAGGAAGAGGTAGCTAGCGATTACCCACCGTAGGTGCGTCTTCTGGCTGATATATTATACAGGACACCATGACTGAGGAGCAACGTATGGAAGAAGGCCGCCGAATGTTCCAGATTTTTGCCGCGCGAATGTTTGAGCAGCGAGTATTAACCGCATACCGAGAAAAGGTCGCGAGGGAGCGTCAAGAGAAGCTTCTTGAAGAGCTTCAAGAAGAGGAAACGCAGGAATCACAGCGAAAAGCAAAGAAGGCGAAGGAGGCGCAGAGACGGAAAGACAAGGCAGCTCAGAAAAAGCAGGCCCAAATCGAGGAGAAAGCGAAACGCGACGCCGCTAAGGCGGCAGAGGACGCGGCTCGTTTAGCAGAAGAGGCAAGGAAGCTCGAGGAAGCCAGGCTGAAGGCTGAAGAGAGGCGCAAGAAGAAAGACGCCCAGAAAAAGGCCGAGGAAGAAGAGCGAATAAGAAGAGAGGTCGAGCGGCAGCGACGCGCTCAAGAGCAGAAGGAAAAACAACTAGAGCAGGAACGTAAAGCTCGCGAAGCGAAAGAGCGTGAAAAGAAGCTGAAGGAAGAACAACGACGCAAGGAGCAAGAGGCTCGTGAGCTTAAGGAACGCGAGACTCGGGAAAGGAGAGAGAAGCATGAAAAGGATAAGAGAGAAAAGGAGTTAAGAGCAGCCCAGGCAAAAGCTGATCGTGATGCTAAGGAAAAGTCCAAGCAGGAAGACAAGGAGAAAGCAGCTGCTAAGACCGCGACTCCTATAACCCCTATTCCAACCCAACCTGCTAAGAAACAGCATCCCGTCTCGATTCCTGCGCTTCCTCACCAACCTCCACCGAATCATGCGTCGCCACAGATAGCGGTTGCGACTCCTGTTCTACCCAAAGCCCCTACGCCAATGAAACCTCGTTCCGTATCCCAAGAAGTAACGAGATCAGCTTCTCAAGCTTCCCATTCTGCTTCGGGCCCAAGTCAAAATGTATCACCGCTCACACAGACTCCGTTGCATACTAGCCCAGGTCCTATCGGTCCACCGAGGAAGAGTTCGTCTACCGGGCCAGTAAACATGGGAACCCCCGTCGCCCATCCGGCGTCTCCTCTTCATATTGGAGTCAGGAGTCCGCCTAGTTTACATCAAGGGCCGTTTATGGGACTACCTATGGGCATGCAAGGTCCTCCCGGGATACCGCCTCCACATATGGCTCCAGGCTTCAACCGGATGCACGAACCAATGTTCCCCCCTCCTGGAAACATAAACTTCCGTCCTGTGGGCAGTATGCAAACACCGCCAGGCTTTCCCGCTCCTAGTCCGATGACAAATCGAGCCTTTTTAGCTCAACAGGGTCCCCCAGGGTTTCATCACCCGGCAGAGCAGCCCCTGCCGAGTATGTCCCAAGGTTTCTCTCCAGAGAGCGTATCGGGACGACCACAGTCGCACTCGCACTCACGGCAAACATCTGCCTCTTTTGACGCAAATTCTCTACCCAGTGGTCAGTCTCAACCAATCAGTAGACCAGCACCGATTGGGAGACCAGGAAGCGTGGTTCACGGACAGAAGAGCCACGATCTATCAGCCGATATCGATGATGTGAGCAATCATCTTGGCAGCAGCGCCTTACTTGACGATACAGATATACCATTAGAGACAGTAAGCTCTCCCCGGATGCGCAACACCGCCGCTCCTGGAAGGGTTGCGTTTCCGAGCGCACCGTTCATGGATCCGTTTCTAGGGTCGCCACTAAACGCTACGACATGGGGTCACCCAAGTGTGTTTTCTCCGCCGCCCGGCTTCGCCAACCCTAACCCCATGTGGCCGTCGAATCCCTCGTTTGGTGCTTCCGTCCCTGGCATGCGTACCTCTCAGCCCCGGCCTATTGCTGTCCGGCAAATGCTCGTTATTGCATGTAAAGAACTACAAGGCATTGCATCCGACACAGATGGATACATCAATCTACTTGCCATTAAAGACCATGTGAATGCTCTTAACCCGCCTGGGCATGATCCCGTGTCTGAGCAAGAGTTGAAAGATATATGTGAAACAGAAGGTAACTCCCATAACGGTGGCGGAAGTTTCGAGACCCGAGAGGAAGAGAGCGGGAAGTTTTTTGTCCGCTTTCAAGCCGACAGAGGATCAATTTCAGGGCGAAATATACTGGGAGCCCCTGGCGAAATCGGTAGCCCAGTTGTGGGAACTGGCTCACCTAGTCGCGCGGGTACAACAGCGTAGGGTTCACTAAATGCGAGGCAATATTTAAGGAGACCGTGGGATTGTAATTGGGGGTGGGTAATAGGCCGATGTTAAGGCCGGGATTGTTTCGAGATTCTCTTCTCCGTAAAAAGCCGGAGTCGTGTCTAATTCTTTCAGAGTTTGTCGTGTACCTTTTGGGCCGCTACTGGGTGAGCAGGCGCGGTACATTTGTAACCAGTAGGTCGACCGGCTCTTGAGGCAGTTTTCAAGGCACGCGAGAGTAGTCTATGCCTTTAGAGATGCGTGAAGAAGTGGCTTTTTCCCTTTTTCTCTGGCCCCCGATTTTAGGGCCATTAAGCAAAGTCATTGTTATGAATGGGAAACCTCGTTGAGCATCCGTACTAGAGCGCTTTTTGTTCAGTATTAGCGAAATTAATATCTCACAAGAGTGCGGCCAGGTGCTGGATGAGTTGCAAGTGCTTTCCCCCCAGGAAGTCCTAGACCCATTTTATTACGTGGTGAGTGAATGAGTGAATGAGTGAATCGTGAATAAGTGGCTTAGAGAATCTTTTTATTAATATTGCCAGGTGAGTGTGCTGCTAACGTGTACGGTCAAAACCAAAGCTGAGCATTGTTCATAGTAACCTAGATATATATGAATAGCCCTGTGTTACTTAAAAAGTCTTCAGCAAATCAAAAGATAATGCAAAGGGACAGCAAGGTGTTCCCCCAAAATAACTAACTGTTTATAGCCTAACCGTTAGCATTCATGTAAAAGCCGATTGTAGCTGAATTCAATTATTCGTATCAAAGCTGATTCATGTTGCAATCATGGGAAAAGGCATTGTCAAAGAGTAACGAGAGACGGTAGATAGGGGCTAACGGAGATAAAGACGGCTGAATGATACAGCGCCTACAAGGTCTGAAACCTAATACCGATTATCTGAGGTATCTAAACAAGTCATAACAACATTCATGAGCCCAGGAGTCCCATTTTCCGTATCCTCAAACACGCCCGACTTCGCTTAATTTCATGGTATGGTCAATTCGTCAGTTCCACTCCGTATCAATATATTCTTGAACTTCGACTTTCTGCTCTACTTCTCTTCGACATAACTCAATACCGCGTCAGCTCCTGGTGAGAGCATGCTTCCAACCTCCCCTTCCTAATGGTGGGTTGGTGCGTAACCCGGAGCATCGTATGGGGCATCTCCGTACGAGCCATCCACAAACGGATTGGGTCCTCCGGCTGGTACGCCGGGGCTCGGTTCGCGCTTCGGAGGGATAGCAGTTTCCTCGTGGACGGCCATAGACGCGTTCGTGGCGTTCGCAGCAGCCGTCTTGGCAATGGCAGCGGCCTCGGCGCGCGCTTTCTGCTTGCGCTGAGCAGCCTTTTCGCGACAGCAGAAGAATAAGAGGGTAGCAAAACCGAGGCCGAAAACCGTGGCGAGGAAAACGGTTACGATGATCTCGCCCGTGTCTAGGGTATTTTTTGCTAGCATGCACAAGTTATTGCCATCTTTGTCTGTCGAACAGATGTTCTCGGCTTTGCAGACGGATGTCGGGACCTCAGTCTCGTAACACGGGAGTGTCTTGCCGGAATCAGCGCCTGTGGACTGGATGGGACAAAAGCTGGTTTTTGTGACGGTTTCGGAGCTGCATTCTATGGAGGGCTTGAAACCACCTCCCGTGGCGGTTGCAGTTGAGGTGCCAGTTTCTTCTGGTGCTGGCGTAGGAGCTATGCCGAAGTATCGGATTAGCCACTCTGTTCTACACACCCTGTATTCGCTAAAGATAAGTCTCACCTGGCATAGCTTCAGGCCCCCGCCTTCGCAGTTCGGCGACAGACCTGCCGTTATGGAAGTTGTTGATGATGAAGGCGGCTTCGATTATTGATTCCGCACTAGTGCAGCCGGCATTGCGGAAACATCTTTCTAAGTCGTCGGCCTCGACGTATTCCGGTACATTTCGGAAACAGTGTGTAAGAGACCCTTTATCGCCGCACGCCGCAGCTGCGGAGAGCCCGAGAGCAGAGTCTCGGATGTAAATGGCTCGGTCCGCTATCGCTGGGCTAGATCCGAGAGAAGATGCTGGGAATAGCAAAAGCAGAGATAAAAGCGTAGCCGGGAGGGCCGCGGCACCTGATCTTTGCCCATACATGGTAACAGCTGGTTAGGAAGATGCGAGGGTTTGGATTTTAAAATCGGCGATAGCACTCTTAAGCACTGAAGCGAGAGAACTGTATGTCGCTCGGTCGAGACTTGGATGTTGTTAACGGTTAGTTACCTCCTATTTATGTAGGTAGGTAGGTAAGCAGCTGAGGGCTTCAGGTGAAAACCGAAACTACTATTTTCCCCCAAGAACGAAATCCAATAAATCCACGTTCTGATTTAGCTGATAAAAAAGATTTATCTAGCCTATAATTCCTTTCGTTTCGTTTTTCTCTGTTTCAATCTCTTTGATCTCGACGTAGCTACTCACAAACTAGTGATATACTTGTCGTTCACAGCCAACAAATCACGCAGGAATACTTGACGGCGGAAGGTGGATGATGATGGGAAACACGAAAAAAGCCAAACAAAGAGAAAAATAAATTTCGGAAGGGGACGTGACTAGATGAAGGTACGGTTGGCTGAATATGTAAGAAAAACGCATCCTCCTAAATGCTGTTCAGATGCAGCTAGGCCAAAGTCGGCCCAGCCAAGTCCTGCCCCGTCGTGATAGTTTTTCAGGGTCTTTCTTTTGATTTTTACAGGGGAACGGGGGAACAGCTAGGTAGCTTTCTCACTACTTTCATCGGGTGCCTAGGACTCCTACGGCTGTACAATACATGCCGTACTATTATCCGCATCGCGTAGTAGAGCTATCTAGCTGATAAGTACATAAGGTAACCTAATGTAACTATTTAAAAGTACCTAATGGCGGAAATGAGCTTCTATGTAAGGCTTTGTAGATTTGCGACCTATTTTGGTGCTGACCTACTTTGTTGGCGGAACGAATCACATAGCAAATTCCTCAAGTTGGAAACAGAAACACTTGCGGCTGGCTCGGAACGGGCACAGCCCTCGTGGCACTATCATGATTGGATGGATGGATGGATGGTTGAAGACTAGCTTTTGGTGCGATCTAAGTCGGAGATTGATTCAAGAAGTCTGTGCTACCCATAAGAACGCCCAAAAAGAAATAAAGGATCCGTTAGACATGTTGTCTTGTAAAACGTGTCAGTGGTCATCGTTCGCGCAATACGATTTGAATACGAAAATCCACAAGAAAAAAAGGAACAATGCGCCGGGAAAAGATTGACAGATTGTGGGGGATCAACCAAAGCCTGGTTTATCTAAGCTGATCTGATTTTAGCGGGGAGCAGGGCTCAAGGGCTCAAGGGCTCTGGGCTTCTTCTTCTGCATGTCAGATTTTGTTATTGCCTTTTTTAATGCTTGCCGATGCCGAGATGGCCTATGAGAAGCCGCCAGCTTAGGAAAACTTCGTTTATTACAATGCCGATCCATGCCACCCCATAGCGCTGTCCATCCAGTGTCGGAACAATACTTGATAACTTCCAAATCCTTTATATTCGATATCACTCCGCAACGGATAGTCTACTACGTAAAAATATTCACAAGTAGAAGGCATCCAGCGAGTTAAACTAGTACGTCTGAGCGGTTTAAGGCTGTACCCCCCTGCCCTTGCAGGAGAGCTAGCAAAGTGGCTGAGCCGAAGCTCCGCAAGGGGCTTAGAGAAGCTGAACAGGTCCTGCAGGTGTTGGTCCCGCGTATTTTTCCATGGTTCGTGCTTCTCTTGTATGGCACGATACCTTCCAAATTTGTACCTGTTAGGCTACTTATTGCCTACGATAGCCCGAGGTATCTGTACGATCTACCATCGTGTATTATAAACGCAATCCGAACGTTACTTTACGTGACATCGCTTGTTTCTAGCTGCATCTGCAAGAAATTTATTACGATTATGTGTTTCAACTGACCCAGATGTTATAGAATTAATAACTACATAAAGCTATCTCTGTAACCAATTCACTAACATAGGTACCTGGCTTTATGGTCAAATATACGGTAGACCATAATAAGGATAATTCCTTATGGCCGCCAAATTTACACATGCACGTGATCTCTAAAGAGGGAATCAATATTATACACAGGTGGAGGCTATGAATATTATAGCCTCCAAAGGTTTAAATTCTATAACTATAATCTTCTAGGATGGTAAACCATAGCGGCTTCCACTGTTCCATTTAGAGTCCCGCATATAACTTATATATAGTTTTTATAAAAAAAATATGCAATAGTTAATATAATTATGATATTGTGGCTCGTGTAAGGAAAAATATTATCGAACTTTCGAGATCAATAAGTATATATTAGGGGATTTCTTATATAAGATATTTTGGCAACTATTTCATAATATACTGGAGCCAGTAGAAGCCACTATAATTTACCATCCTAGAGGATTATAGGTATCATTATATTTTTTGCCTTCTCTTAACAGTTAATATTGCCTTTTTATATTTGTTCTTAATTATTCCTATATTTGAACGGACGAAACCTGGCCGTAGTTTCAGATAGCTTTTATGATTATTCTCGTAAATAGAGTATGGAGAGTTTCAAACAACACACCTAAGAGCATCCAGGCAGACAGGTTAGAAACATGATCGGAGTGGCTGAAATTCTATGATGGAATCGGCGGATTACATAACTCTCCAGGGATATACACGTGATGTATCTGTGGCACCGGCCGGGACCCTGTTTAAAATGTTGTATACGTCATTGCGTACGAGGCGGCTGCGAACATGCATTCCAGGTATTCAAGATTGCTGTTTGTTTCGCTATTTCATCTAAAGAAAAACATCCCTTCCAGACTTCAAAATTCGCAAACTCCAAACCTAGAGATACTCACCCATATCCATCATCAACACTTATATACTAGAACAGTTAACACTAAAACCGCCAAAATGCCTCTCGTCGTCCCTGGTATCACAGATAACTCCCAGGACAAGACTACAGAATGGTCCAGCAAGTTGGTAGGAAAGACGGTGTCCGACAATGATCACAGCGAGACGGTATGTTCGATTCCACTTATTACATATAATGTCACAATGCGGAGATATCAACTAACACGTACGGATTCTAGAACTTTTGCAAGAAGGATCTTCCTCAACAGTGTCGTGTCATTCAACCAGGCATGATGGTGACTAAGGATTTCGTCCCGGACCGACTGAACGTCCACGTCAAGGACGACGGCACTGTAAGCCATGTCAGACATGGTTAACCGTAGATGATTCACCTACATAATTCACCGCCTTCGCATGGCGGAGATATGAACCTGGGGGGGGTTTGAGGGGAGGCTCGAGAGATTCGCCGGAAAGAAGCATTTTGTGTTTACTTTAATTACCCTTTAATATGAGCAATGAGAGTGAATATTAATGACCTGCCCACCAAAACTTCTATTTTTATCTAGTTAGCTAACAAGACTTGAACTATTCTTTTAAGATAGACGAACTCGCAAGAGGTGGTAGCATGATGAAGCGATGAAATAATGAGGCGATGATAGTAGAATAGGTATCCAAGTACCTTATCGTTGGTACCTTTGTACCCGTATGTCATATGCCATATGCCATATGCCCCGCTAGACCGGGAGCTGCGAGGGGTTCGAATCTGCCCCGCGCTTTGCTGCTTTGGAATCTGGCTTGTCTGGATTTCTGTACTACATATGATTGCGGGGCATTTCGACCAAAATGCCCCTCCAAACTTTGACGAGCTCCCTAACTCCAAACATCATTTAATATTGGTCTAGATATCATTATAAACAACTTCTAAGAAACAATTAGTAGCCAATTGGCTTCGAATCCGCCAAAATGTTCAAGAGAGAGTAAGTAGTTCCTGTCGTGCTTTCTTATTTTTCGACATCCCCAGTCAACATTCCGTGTCATCGCGCGTCTAGCTAATCATCCCACTTTACCAACTACACAGAATAACCGCCGCGCCCAAATCTAAACTAAAGTCCTCTGTCCAGCGCTCATTACGCCAGTCCCTTCTTACGACATATCCTCTATTAACCCCCTATATCGATGAGATCTTACCCAAGAAAGGGTCGCTCGAGGCCATGAAGCTTCCCGACCGTTGCACTCTATATGTCCTGGATTCCCAGCCGCTCTTCTTCCAGCAAGACACGTCAACACTTCTACCTCATCTACGTCTCGTACATCGCTTCCCAGACGCCTTCCCCAGTATACGCATAGATCGTGGTGCGATTCGATTCGTCTTGTCTGGTGCCACACTTATGGCCCCTGGCTTGACAAGCGCTGGCGGCAGATTACCCAGCGGAGTCAGTACTGAGGAAGGGAAGGAGGGTCTAGATGAGGACGAGAGGTGGACCAGGGAGTTAGAGAAGGGAGAACCGGTCGTAGTTAGAGCCGAGGGGAAGACTGAGGCTTGCGCTGTAGGATTTCTAGTTATGGGCACTAAAGAGGTCAAAGAGAAGGGTAAAGGCCCCGTTATTGAGGACGCGCACTACTTGGGTGACGGATTATGGAGGATTACCACGGACTAAAGCGGGTTGCGGCGGAGCGTGGTCAGTTTATTGGTTAAGCGAGTATCATTATATGAAGCACGTGCACTATCACGAAAGGTTTCTCGATGAGACCATTTCGGTCGCGAGAAGCGCTATTTTCTGAGGTATCTATATCACTAGGAACGATCATGTTTACAAAACATCCCATTAGGCCCCCGCCAACGTAAATCTACGATAATAGGACGGGAAGGAAAAAGTAGCCATAATAATAACGATGAGAGGAGATATGACATGCGTAAGTACGATTTGGTAATATGTGTCTATGATTCAGCACCGGATTGCTATTGATGTATCTACCTGGGTATATGCAAAAATGCTGCATTTACAGCAGCCAGAAAATAGTCGAAAGGGGTTTTTTTTTTTTTTTCAAAATATCATCGAGATTGAGTGGAAGTCTTGCTGAAGACTTTTCGTGATTTCTTATTCCTTGGATATACTAACAGTACCGCCGTTAAAGTTGCTAACTTCATTACGACCAAGGGCACCTAAATACCCTGGAAAGAATAAATCTAAATAAGAGATCACGGAGATGTACCTTGGATACCTACCTACCTAGGCTAGGTAGGTAGGTTATCACGTACAATAGGAGTTTTATATACTCACATAATCACTCACAATTTGTTCCCCAATAATCACCCATGCCTTTTATAGTGACAAGGCAACAGGTAATAGTCTATTGCTTTGCTAAAAAGGCCAAGACACCTACGATGTTGAATTAGGAGGCAGTGGGAAATCTTGATTCATCAGATCATAGTAAGGGATATTCAGATCGAAAATCAGCTCGGTGATGATTGGATTAAGCGATACAAGTAGTATCTGTCTATCTAGCTAGTAGTATTAACATGTCTGCAAAGGCCTGCTCGGTCATCTTGTCGTGGTTTCGTCCATTATTTGTACAACAATTTAACTATCATTAATATGCAACTTTCGTAATGCAACCGCCGTAATGAAACTTCCGCAATGCAATGTTCGTAGTGCAATTTTCCTGATGAAATTCTTCTAATGCAAATCGTTCCAGTATTCATAATAACAAGGAATTTCCTTGCTGCAATAAAGAATAATTCTGGAGCTGTTTCCTCAAAGTGCCATGCTGGTGAAAAGCAATCTAAAGCGTTCAATCATATTGAAATCTTCCTTGGCAAGGAGTAAAGCCCCCCAGGTCCTAGAGGATGTTGATTTCTGCCTGATATTAAAGATGCTCAGTTGTTGTTTAAGAAGATAGGCTCCTCGAGCTGAACCCCGGATGCGAAAGCGCCCGCTTGGGCTAAGAGGGCTATAGCTATCTCTTCGCGGAAGGTATGAGTCAAGTGGTTTAGTCGTTCGAGCAAGTAGTCACTATCGATGGTGCGTACAGCCCATGATCCGAAAGCTCCTGTGGGAAGTGTTCGGTAACTTCCGAGAATATATGAATAGCGTAAGAAGCAACGCTCAATTTCGCGGAGGGCACGTTCATGGTCATCTGGGATGAACAGTCCTTCGGGGGTCGAGCTCATATCTTCACGCAGAGACCTTGTGAATCGATGACAGTACGACTTGAAATAGTCTACGATCATATCGCGGACGAAATCTTGGCCAGCCCAGCGTTGAACGATCTGGATTGCTTCGACGTAGTCGTCGCCCTTGAGGCTGGGATCGTTGAGATTAAAGCCCTCAGTGCTGTAGACTGCTAGCATGGCAATTTTCCATGCTTTAGGACTTTCAAGGACGTGAACCACGCGGTAGCGTAGGTTGTCTCGGGGATCGACATACATCCAGTATAAGTGAGCAAGTGGTCGGAGCATCTCAACATGCACCAAGATGGGAACTCCACGAGCCACTAGAACAACGACTTCTCTGTGAAAGAGTTTATTAGTTTAACTACCAGAGAATTAAGTGAGATAAAGATGGGATTTACTTACATCCTGTAGCGCTGTGTCTCCAAGGCAGCTGCGCCTTCCACCAGGAGGAGACTTGGATCTGCGACATCCCTAGAATATATTGTCAGTATTGCTATATAAATTGTGCGATGTCTGGAAGAGATGATTGCTATTTAGTATACATACCTGATGTGCGGGTAGTCATTGCTGAACAAACCCGGGTTCAATCGAGCGAAGTCCATGGAAGTACACAATGTGTAGAACACTCCTCGGATTCGACCACCAGCGTATCGGGGAGTCTCCAAGTTCTCGAGCTCATCTCCAAAGAGCTCACGGGCTGGGTTGGGAAGCGGGGAGAAGATTCGTCTAATGGCCTCCATAGCAGCCATATCGTTGTTTTGTACAGACGAAAGAGATGCGGACGTGGTGGGCTGGTTAGATTCCAAAATACCCCAAAGGGTAGCCGGGCCAGGGATGGAGTCCATAGTGGAGAGGATAGCTTTGCAAAGGACGAGATTTGAGGATATGTATTTGTAAAGATAGGGGATCAGGTAGGAAACTGTTTGCAGAAAGGATAAATGTTGGAGGAGGATAAGTTAGAAGATGGGAAGAGAAAGGAAAAAAGGAAATTGATGGCGCAGGATGTAAAAGTAATAAGATAGAGGATCTAATTTCCCAAATTATAAGTCGCAGGAAGGGTCCTAGGAGCTTCCAAGGCAACAATCATTTTTGGTGGGCTGGAAAGACTTCCATATGCGGTTCACTGCAAGCCATAGGTCTCAGGGGCTTTCCAGGTAATTTAGGTGTAAGTAGGTTCTAGAGACCATTCAACCGAAATGGTTCTTGGAGGCAACTGCATGTAGTTTTACAAGGGCTGGTTCCGATATGATGGCTAATGGAAATTCAGGATTATATGAATAGGTACTTACTTACCTACTTAGGTTGCTAACTTGCTACGGACTTTCTAATGTGGCTTACCTACACATGCTGTGAATGGGATGCTGCGTACAGTAAATGCTCAAAGACACAAGTTCTGGGCAGTACATAATATACCAATCTTGGGTTTGTATGCTACATCATATGCACGTCGTATGTATTATTCGGACTCGCATGCATCCTTAGATAGGGGCTATGATTTATTTTGAGCTGCTAGAAGCAGGAGCAGTACCTATATAAGCACCTGCATAAATGGTTACCAGGCTTACATGGTTGATATAAAAAGGACGGTAATATATAAGGAGATGGTGCTTTATTAATTTTGGTCCATCCAAGATATGGGCTACTAGGTTTTCGGTCTATGAAGCACATAAGCCAAACAAACCCGTGAGTACTGCCTATTTTGGCAACCTATATTTCAATACGGTTGATTTACTGATTAACCAAAACAGCGAGTAAAGATACTGAAATATATCATGTTCGTACTCGCACCCTCAATGCTGCCGCATTTCTATGGCCTCCTTTATTATTGTCTTTAACAATAGCTATCTCTTTTTACGTTTAGCGAAACCCTAAGAACACATAGATGTTTATGCTTGTTCCGTCCCATGTAAATGATGAAAGTACATGGTGAATTGTGCAGAATGAAGCCAACCTAGTGAGGGCAATGTCAGGTATCATTGATCCTTTGGGTTGTACATGATCGGAGCTCCGATTCGGAGGTGGTCCGGGGGACGGCATTCTCGGCCAATCAAAACATCAAATGCCCCGAAACTCCGGGGCGCTAACGTCACCTCAAGACAGCAAGTTAGGAAGGATGGACACTTACAAGGGCAAGCACCGGATAGGCAACTACGGTACCTTAGTTTATGTATAAGGTATGTAGGTACTTTATACCCACTGAACAGGCAACCTGAATCTCTCCCGAATTTCAAAGTCGGGTGAAATGTGCCCATCCGTGGCTCTGTCAAGAGCCTTTCCTTTAAAGCGTGTAAAGTCTCCGCTCCTAATATAACAAAGACCTGCTGGATGGGTTTAAGGTTCTTAGTACCTGAAGCATGCTGAGGTTATTACTGCGCAGCTTCCAATATACTTAATGATAACTGATGTATAATGAAAATTCTCTTTATAATTAGGCACCTACCAAGTTAATAAATTTATTTATGTATTTCTCTCAACGAGTAAGAGCCCGCTTGACTTATCCCGTACTTCAGGCGGTGATCATATTCACTTTGGTACGGCCAATCCTTCCCAGGCGATTTCCTGCAGGTTATGCAATTAGTCAGAGCGTATCTGACGTATTAAATGGCTCCGCGACGCAAATTTCCAACGCTTCTCCTGCCTTTTACTGAGGGGGTCTCTTGGCTTATAAACCGAGTCTTCCACTTCGGATTTCTTTTTTAAAACTGCTACTATTTCACCTCTTTCTTCATTTCAAAGATCATTTACCATAATGGCAGCTCATCGTGTTCTTCTTCTTGGCGGTAACGGGAAAGTAGCTCGGCTACTAACACCAATGCTACTTCAACGATCATGGGAGGTTGCGAGTATCATTAGAAGCCCGGATCAAGTTGCGGAACTACAGCAGATTGGATCACAGATAAACCATCAGGGGAAGTTGGATGTCCTTGTCCGTAGCATCGAGGATGTTAAGAGTGAAGCCCAAGCCAAGAACTTGATCGATGAAGTGAAGCCTGATTACGTCGTTTGGAGTGCTGGTGCTGCAGGAAAAGGAGCACCGGAGAGAGTACGAACACCCGCGTTAAGTCCGAAACCCCTCCTAAGTCCGAATTATGCTGACCGTCAAATGAATAGACCGAGGCAATTGACCGCGATGCTGCTTGTTATTTCATTCGTGCATCCGTGGCAACCCCATCAATTACCAAGTTCATTTTGGTATCATTCAATAGTTGCCGTTATGAAAAAATGTCTTGGGTAACGGAGGAGCATTGGCAGGAGTATCTCAAGACAACACGGAATCCCTTGAATCGATACTATGAGGCAAAGATTGTGGCGGATAGAGTACTCTGGGAGGAAGGAAAGAAAAGGAAGGATTTCGCTGCCATTTCTCTCCGTCCAGGCATACTGACGACGGAGCCTGTTGGCGGTGTCGCTCTGGGGAAATACCCGAGAGTAGCGGGGACGACGAGCCGTGCGTCTGTGGCTTATGTTACGGCTGCGTTGCTCGATTCTTCCAACTTAAAGACCTCCTGGCTGGATATACTAGATGGTGATGAGGATCCCGATGCCGCTGTAAAAAGGTGTATTGAACAAGGAGAAGATTGCGCCGAAGGGGAATATTTCTATAAACCTTAGGTTACTCGCGACGTCCTACAGATATTTTACCCTTAAGTAGGTAATCTTCCAGAGAAAATAAAAGAATTATAGCATCATTAGAAGATGTTTTACTCGTTTAATGTAGGGTAAATAGCTAAAATTTTATCGTTTTGTCTGACGAAATTCTGATATTTATATTTTGAAATTTTACCAAGTATTACGACTTCAACAAGTCGGCTCTAAATACAATCTATCGATTAACTTGACACTTTGACCTCTGTCAACACCTAGTTTATCCCATTATCCTCCATTTTTCAAGTCGTACCTCATACAATAAAATGCCTTGTGACATTCTATCTATTAAGCCTACTCCTTATTCCGGCTTTAAGACTGCGCGGAAGTGCACTTTACCTTCCGCCAATTTTTCAATAGCATCCTTAATGCCGGCCTCGGTCATCGGGAAGGTTTGAACAACAGGCTTAATGTTATGAAGAGCAGCGAACTCGAGCATACGCTGATGGATATATCTCGGAGCTACCACAGAGCCTTGAATGGTGATGCCGCCCAATATTAGGGGTATATAAGGAATTTCGAAGTTGCCTTGATCAACTGAAAGGGGATGGATCCATGCGCCCGGGGCCAGTATCGGTATAAGCTGTTCCCAGTTAGGCTGAGCAGAAGTGCATACCAGCAGGCGGTTCAGTGGCTGCGAGACTTTGAGCTCCTTCTTGTCCTTAGTGGCGATAAATTCGTGTGCTCCTAATCGCATAGCCTCCTCCTTTTTCGAATCAGTGCCGGATAGAACAATAACACGGCATCCCATCTTAGCAGCAAATTGGATAGCTAAATGCCCAAGGCCTCCAACTCCCATTATACCGACAGTCTCTGTCTGCATGTTGTTGTAGGCGTGAAGGGCGTTAAAAACGGTAGCTCCACCACACTGCATCGGCGCGGCGTCCTCGTCAGACATTTCGTCAGGGATTTTGAATAGGAAGGCCTCTCTCCAGATGGCGTGCGATGCGAAGCTGCCCTGGTCTCGATCTGCAAATCCGTACATGGCACGTTTGGGACAGTATGTTTCGCTACCACTTAGGCATTGTTGACAATGGCCACAAGAGTCGTGCTCGTATCCCCATCCAACTCTGTCTCCTTTCTTCAAGAATTTACATCCTGGTCCGACTGCTTCAACGATACCAACGCCTTCGTGTCCTAGGACCATGTCTTCATGTTTCTAGACGGTAGATTAGCGGTTAATCTTCCTTATACTATCATTATGAAGCTGAGTGAGAATTACGTACGTAATGAAGATCTGTATATCATAAATTAGTTAGTATTTACTCAGGGGTTTATACAGATAACACAGGACTCACCAGTTCCGCATAACCCAGACGCCGTGACCTTGATGAGGACATTATCTCCCGATAATTGCTCTGGCTTGGTCGTGGTAGCCTTCTTAGGCGCACCAGACTTGTTGCCTTTGAAAACAGTGAACGTGATAGAGGACATTTTTAATTAGGTAACTAAGAATAGAGACAAAATCAAACTCTGAGAATGTCAATTACATGAAACCAGAGAAATAACCTAACCATCTTATATATCTAACCTAGGCAAGTATCTAAGCAGCATAACAAGTTTTTCTTTACATATCCATAGAGGCCGAGGTTCCCAACTTTACAAATCATGCTCCTCGATGACGTTGAGACGCAAATGTGCGGAATAGCCCGCACTTAGTGTAGTTGACTAGAACTAGTTGTTTGACCTTATTCGGAAATTCTTCCATAACGGTGAGAGGTTGCGGGCGTTAGGAGGCAACGGCCCACAATCTAAAGTTAGTTTTATGTGAATCATTAAGTTTTGCTACAATAGCCTCATGATAGGTAATCATGATATTTTATGCTATTGATAAAGCTTAGTTTGCGAACATCCAGTTATAAGACGCATAAGCAACCTTGGGAAATGAAAACTTGGTAGCCATCTAAATACGATTCTAGAAGTAATCGAACATGGGATGAGCGATTCAGTGAAAGAATATCTAATCATTCTTAGCCTCGGAATAGGCCCAGATATCGAACACGCTAGTTTTGTTGGGATATCCCGAGGCTAGACGGCTCTCCACTCAGTCCACGATGGTTACCTAGGTATTAATCCACTATGTATACGAACTCCTTACTCAGCCGGTAATTTAATATCTCATTCGCCTCAAGATTTGTTACTGATCGAGCGTCATAGTGGATCGAACTTTTAACAATAAACCCTGAATTTCTTTCTAGAGGTGACTCGGAAGACGTAGGGATAGGGCCTCGAGTTTGATGCTTAGTGAAAGAGCAACATTAGAAATTACACTTCAAGCATAGGTATGTACCTACCTAGGTAATATTAGCTTGGGCAAGGAAGACTTATTTTATTCTGCAACTTTAATAATGCACCTAAGTATCTAGGTAGTTTTGGTTTTTATATTTTATAGTAACCTTAGTATATTGACACTCGAACCGAATAATACCAACTCCATGTATGATCGTAATATTGTGACCGAGATGGTCGGCTTATGTAACATCTTACTAACTTTTCTGAACCTCAGTATACCTGAGATGTATCGATAAGCAGTGCGAACGGTTAACTGTAGTACCTATGGCGTGAGTGATGCAGTGCTGACGAGGTGGGCTAAGCTGTAAGTATTAGGAGGTAAGCGCCTCTTATTAATATTCTACAATTGTTCTGACCGTATGTTTATATCATTCCAACTCAAAACCTTCTCTATGAAAATCGTACGTAATTTCGAAATAAAAGACCCCATCCGTTTCTTAACCTCCGCCACAATAACAAAATGGAAACTATCCCATATTCAGATTCTGATATGGTCTTCATAGGGTATGTTTTTAATTATTTTCTCTCCTTGGTTTGGATTCTGGGATCTTACCGGTATCGTAAATATGCGAACGGATATACAAAACTTCATGTCTAATTGGGTGAATTTATTAGTTTTGAAGGCGCCATTAGCACGCGTGTCATGGCTCACCCCCATCGTTCATTTTCCTTCGAGGTAACCTTTGATTTAAACCATCCGCGCCTTATAGCACTAGGCTCGCAGAAGCCACCTCTTCATTTCCACCCGTACCAAGAAGAGTACATACAAGTGCTAGAAGGCTGCTTAGCCGTAGAGGTAGACGGCTGTGAGGTTATATTATATCCAAGGGATGGCGAATTTTGTCTGCGCCCATGGATTAACCATCGGCTGTATCCGCCTCAATCGCGAGCCGACGATAAGAAAAGGGATACCCAATCTACACTAGAAAGTACGACAAAGTTTTTACTTTCTGGCCAGCAGACACTGGAAGCCTTTAAACTTGACAACGTCTTCTTCCAAAGTTGGTATGCGTATCAGGACGAAGTCGTGGTTGGTGGTAAAAGGCTTGACCTGATTCAAGTCATGTCAGTAAGTTCTTGGTCTCTACTCTCTTCCTGCTTAGTCTTGATAAACATCATAAAGAAGCTAAAAAAAGGGGTAGACATTTGACGCGGGAGGTTCGTATCTTTCGCTGCCGCGGTGGATTCCGTTCGGCCATAAAATTGCCCAAGCGGCAGGTATTGTGGTAGGAAGATGGCTAGGGGGCTTATTAGGGTACCAACCGTTTTACCGTGAATGGTTAACGGAAGAGAATTGGCAATTAGCATGTGAGAAAATGGAATCTTCTTTTTTACAGCGGCGGTTTGCAGATCATAGGCGCCTAGACTGAATATTTAATTTTACACAGGTACACGGCTTTCATATATGATAGTCACTGAGCTATTCCCCACGTTGTTAGGTATCATTACATAACTAGACTCTTGGCTCTTATACGCAAGCGTCCTATGTTCTATCTGCCATCAACTACTTTAGGGATCAGGCATTGGGATTGTACAAAGAGTCGACGGCCAGGACTGTGTTCTCCTTACTGATCCCTGCCCAAGTTAAGCTCTTCACCCACAATGCTTTCTGTCTCTGTTCCTCCCTGCTTTCTGGTGAACTCTCATCCTTTTCCAGAAGAGTATAATAGCCTGCCTGGCCTACATATTTCGGATTAACAGCCAGCTCAATAACATCTACCCCTGCCGCGGCCGAAAGGCGTGCCGTATGATCCTTCAGTCGGATCAGAGGGAGAAGCGGCCGAAGCACAAACTTCTGCATGTAAGTAAAGGGCTTTGGTGTGTTGACCCGAAGTGCGCGCGAGTCAATGAGATTCCCTGGGTTAATCGCTACTGTTGTGATCTTATTTAAACTTGGATCCTATCGAATCGGAGTGTTAGCTATTCTAACCCATAGGTAGCAATTGGTATATATCACTTGAGAAATGTTTTCTAGATCGTTACTTACTCTCTTTAGATGTCTTTCCAGTGCGTATGACCATGCCACAGTAGCCAGCTTCGTATTCGCATACCTTTGAAATCCAAGCCCTGTCTTGTCGGCGCCAGCATCAGCTTTAACAAGTAGTTCGAGATCATTTGGGACCGATGGCGGATATTTCTCCACTACGTAAATACCCTAATGTCAGTCACGGCCAAGCTAATAACTTGGGAAAAACCATCCAGCGGCAGCTAAATTTAGATTTCTATTGTACAGAAAACGCGGGGAGGTGAACTAGGATTAAGACAGAAAGGGGGTAAACCAACGGGAATTCTTGCCGGGCCAGTGCGCATCGCTAGAAAAAAGCACAACTTTTCCACCTTCTGGTCCAAAGCTTCCTAAAAGACGCAGTACTAAGGCTACATGAGCAATATGACCGATTTGGAAAGTTTTCTCGTATCCATCTTTTGTGAGCTCGGGGTCGCTGACGAGATTCCAATAATATGCATTGGCGATGATAGCACTAAGAGGGGGATACGAGTTGCCAGCAATTTCCTTTTCAATTCTGCTGGAGAAATCGTGTACGGCAGAAAGGTCTGCAAGGTCGAGCTGATAGATAAATGTCTTTGCGTTTGGGTATTTCGATATTATCTCGCGTAGTCTCTTACTGTTGGCGTCATCAGCATTTCGTACAGTTAAGACGGCAGCGTATTCTGGATAATGACGAAGGAGATGGTCAACGGCGTGTATTGCAAGGGACCCATTAGCACCTGTGATAAGAACAGATCCTATCATGTTGAATCTTCTGTATTAGACAGGTTAACTCAGCTAGAGAGCTATGGCCTATAGAAAAGCTACGCTAGTGAACAGATTCGGGCGATATTCGGAAGACTACCTGAAGCTGGAAAGACCCAAAGGAATTTTATACCTTAAAAATATCATCATACTACAATATGTTATGAAATATCAGGACACGCCAGCGAGTAAGGGGTAGAATTCCTGGTGAGGGCCTAGTCCTACGATAACGGTGATGTTAAACTGAGATCTTAAGTTCACTGATTCAAAACGGTTTACTTACCGTAAATGAGGGGAATATGCTCCATAAATTACAATTGTCCACTCACATCAAGCCGAGCGATGTCCCGCATACTACTTTGGGAAACTAAAATATTACCATGTACCCAAGTACCGTTCTTCAGGGCCTAGGAGGTAGGTTACCTGTAAGTTACACGTACTACTACCTAAAAAGAAGGTCGACCTCATTAGAGAATTACGTATAAGTATAAGTATCTACCTATGCAGCATGTAGCATGATATATACGACATGGTCAGCTTTTAGTGCTTATTCCGGGACCCATTCAAGAAAGAACCTGTTTCTAAGCTCGATATGTGGTTGCAGAAATACTACTTGGATGCAGCTGTTGGTACCCGGGGGTCTCATAAAACTTGGGCTTGACTCCTAGATGGCGTAGAAGACTCTACAACGATGTTTAAAGAGGAAATAAATCCTAGCTAGCTTGCCAAAAACATTTTAATAAGTATTATTATTAAATGTGCGAGGCAGTATTATCACCGGTGCATTCTCGGTCACTCATACTCCCATGTAAAGGTTTTGTTGCGCTACCTAGGTATCTATGAACTCGTAAATCTCCTCACTTTTACCACGATCTAAGCAAGTATTCCGAAAGTAATCCAATCGTCATTGAGCCCCCAGCAAGCCAGAATCCATATCTGAACCAAAGCCAGCAACTTAACGAATCTCCGAGATCCACATTTAAGATCATTATTCCTAGGGACGCGAAGCAGCCCCCAACCGCTAGGATATAATACCAGGGTCCCATTTGAGCTAGGTAGCCGCTCAGAGAAAGAAATCCCAGCATGCCGCTTAATAGGGCCCAAAATAAGTGCTTTGCCTTATTCCCGGATAGAACCGCCATACTCTTTAGGTTGATTTTGGTATCGTCCTTAACATCTTGATGTGCATATATCGTGTCGTAGATAACCGTCCAAAGGATGCATGCAAGGAACAAGCACGTAGTTGAATAATTTCCCAGCGGATCTGCATCCATTGCCAGAGCACCTATGAAAACCCCCCACGAAAGACAGAATCCCAGCACAAACTGAGCAAAATAGGTATGACGTTTTGCGTAAGGGTAGTATATCGTAGCGACGATGTTCGGTATCGCCCAATAAGCTGCAACCTTCTGCTTTGGAAAGCCGAGAAGGAATACCGCAGCGCTGATGGCTTGCGTCATAGTAAAAATGAAGGCAGCACGGGGTGAGATCGCACCCCGAGCAATAGGACGATTGCGTGTACGAGCCACCAACCTATCGACAGATGTGTCTATCAGGTCATTCCAACTATGTGCGCCATTGGAGCAGAATAAACTACCCCCAAGCAACAAAACGGCAGCGGTCCATAGGGCTACGGGACTTGAGCCCTGTTGTAGGATGGCCGAGTGGAGAACACCAAGAAAATGTGGAATATAGATGAGGATAAGCCCAACAGGGGGGCTAAGCCGAGCCAATTGTATGTATGGAATCACTGATGGCGGGAGGCGACTAACCCATTTACCCGTATGACCACCCCCATATTGCCGGCCGAGCCCGTCGTCACCGGTACTTTCCCGTAAAGGTACTTTCTCGTGAAGTTCACTAGTTGCCATGGCGGAGAATTGGCACTTTGGCGTTGATAAAGCTTGTAGTTGTATCGTTCTGCGAAGGAGTCTCGAAACCATGCTCAAACCTCAGCATTATTCGTCCCTTGGGCAGGTAGCTGTACTTGTTTAAATATTCTCTATCACCACCGATACCGAGGGTTGAATAAGCTAGTGACCCGTACCTGGTCCAATGTCCGAGACCGATGCCTGCCCCGAAATTTAGGGTACCGAGATACATCACTTTTGGTTACATAGCCCGTCTATAGTTCCAATCTATTCTTATTCTGCTCTTGAGGATTTATACCTATGTATACCAAGTGTGCATAGTGGCGTGGGTAGGTCCTATGTGGACCTACTGATGTTGATGTGTATCTCGCTCATTGATTCTAATATTGACCAGGGCACAATCACAATACTCGACGAACCAGCCACAGCCTGTCCTAAAATAGACCCCTAGCCTAGAGTATCACAAGCTGAGAGGATATACTCTCATCATAAATTGTCTTGGGGGGCGTTTTAAGAGGATAGCTCATCGTTAGCAAAGGTTGAGCTCAACCTGTTTGCTGATGTTCTCATACTCCGACATTATGGTCAAGCGGCTATTTTCTCTAGCCCTTTTTGGCTTATTCCACATAGGATGTCCAGCGGCGGCCATTGCTTCCGACTCTAATTTAGTACTATGTAATCAACTTGATAGCATATTTTCAAGCTCTCTTCTCTTTCCTAATGATACGAATTATTCTACTACTAGAACAGAGAACTGGTAAGTCTATTAACACTTATTATATCCAATCATAATTACTAACCTATACATACCAAAAGGTCTCAAACTGCATGGAGAACACCGACTTGCATCTTTCAGCCAGAATCCGCGGAAGACTTGCAAAAGGTTATCCCTAAGCTAGTAGATGCCAATGTCAGCTTCGCTGTGCGATCAGGAGGGCATTCTCCGTCGCCCGGGGCCGCTAATATCGACAAAGGGGTGTTAATTGATCTTTCTAAATTGAATGCCGTAGATTACGAGGCCGAAAATAATCTTGTGAGAATTGGTGCTGGTCAGAAATGGGATAATGTTTATCGTCAACTTGATCGATTTAATGCTACCGTTGTTGGAGGAAGAGTCTTAGACGTTGGTGTAGGGGGACTAATGCTTGGAGGTAAGTTCTTCGGTACCCAACTTGAAATAATAGCTAACATAAAATCGGCAGGGGGGCTTTCCTACTTGTCGGATCTTTATGGCCTGGCCTGTGATAACGTGGTGGACTTTGAGGTATTAACCCATACTTGGATTCCCGGCATATACAGATGTTAACAGTCTACTAGATTATCCTCGCCAATGGCTCTCTTGTCCATGCAAATGCGGGAACGAACGAAGATTTGTTTTGGGCATTGAAAGGAGGAGCTACAAATTTTGGTGCGTCTGCCTCCTAAGTATATCCAAACTTATCTTCGCTAATAAATATACCGATTAGGCATCGTAACTGCATTCAAGCTCTTGACGTATCCCATTCAAGGAGTCTGGGGTGGAATAAGAGGATACACTTTGGAGGATGTTCCCGAATTACTTACCGCCGCTCTAAAGTACCAAACGGCACCAAATAAAGACCCTTACGCAAACCTTATGCTTCAAGGATTCCCTATCAACGAGTCGTTTGGTGTTGTGCTTAGTTTGATTTATTTGAAGCCGGAGCCGAATCCTATAGCTTTCGAGCCATTTTACCATATTAACACTACGTTCGACACCACAGCAATTAGTTCCTTCACAGAGTTCCTTAGTGGACAAGCACAAGCAGAGCTCCCACCACGGTATGTATTTATTTTTATCCTTCCCATTCATCTGATTAAAATACCCCTAGTTTCGTACATAATATTTCAATACCCTTTTCTTGCCACCGTGGTCACGGTGCCAAGCCTTACCCCTTTTTACACACGGCATTTTACACTACAATACACTACACTCCTAAGTACCTACCTTATTAGTCGCTTGAAGTAAATCCTAATGAAAGAAAAACAGGATCGATTGGTTTACTACAACCTTAACGCCGAGCAAAGAGTTGTACGACAAGATTGGTACTATAGTAACTACATCCAAAGCTTTAGACAAGATCCGGTCAGCTACTGCAGGATCTACCTCCTTTTCGATCCAACCAATTTCAAGCAGTCTTGTCGAAGCAGGTAATTCAAAGGGCGGAAATGCATTAGGTTTAACGGCTGTCAATCAAACTTGGTTCAAAGTTGATTCTGGTTGGCTATGGCCAGAAGATGACGAGGTAGTACATAGCGGCTCGGCGCAGTTGATCGGCGAGGTTCAAGCCGCGGCAAAGAAGACCGGTAACTACTTACGGTACCTTTTCATGAACGACGCAAGTTGGGACCAGGAGGTCATAGACCACTACGGCACAAACAATGTTCGGAAGCTCCGGCGGATACAACGTGAGTATGATCCAAGCTTAGTGTTCCAAAGGTTGGTTCCAGGGGGTTATAAGATCCCGTGATGTGATAGAGAAAGGAACGAATGGGGGTAACTTCAGTTTACAAGAGATGTGTACTTATATTTAACTTACCTTCTTCGCAATGGATTCTCCAAAGCTTTGTCAAATTACATACAAGATAGGAAACCCGACGAGTATGATATTCATACGCGGCATGCCAACCTTCACAAGACGTGCCTAAGTGCTTACTGAGACCCACAGGAACATATTAAACAGCTATGATACCTATTGAAATCGAGCACGTTGAAGATTTAGCCGTTACTTATCGAGATCTGATCCTGGGAAAAGTTAAGGCCATCCGTGTAAATTTGTCAACGAGCCGGGCTGTGAAATTAAATGGGCTGAAAGGATTATAAGCATGCCTTAGGTACCTGTGAGGTTTATCTCTAACTTGCTTATTTGTAGAAATTCGTGGCGCTTTGCTATGTCCGGTGGTCCTCCGTCGGAGACTTGAGATTCCTAGTCAATCTTACATCATTTATGTAATAAGACACCAAGGTTCTAGATCTTTGCTGACCCGGGGTATCCGCTCGAAACGACATACTATCAAATCACGGACTCCACACCAAAACCATCTTAGTCCGTCGCAACGTAGCAGCGAAATAGGCTCTAACACCATTTGAACCCAGGTCCTCCTGTCGCTTAATACGACCTCCAGTTTATAGTATATTAGGCTGTGCAACCCACCATATCGAAATAATGTAACCCACAGTGTCTTTTGAAAGGCTGAGATGCGAAAAGCGGTGACAATAACAAGATCCACATAGGTGATATATGATATTATACCTCGGTGTAGCAGCCGTACTAGATTCGCGACATGTAATTAATTCCCAAGTCACTAAGCGAGTTTCTCGCTTCCGGTCTTTCTACGACTTCTCAGTCACCTTTCCCGGAAAGTCGGATCGTACACTGGGTTACAGTAATGCTCCTTAGCATAACATAAGCTGGCGCCATCTCCGCATATTCAGGTTACCTCAACACATGGCGTTTCGTCCGATGTATTTATTTGGAATCTAGGTATATTTACTTTAGGTACTTAGGCAGAGGGGACGTAAAGTAAACTAATGAAAATTGCATATAGGTATATGAGATCTATGATTACTTACCTAGGTAGGCAGGTACCTAGGTAGGCATCCATACTCCTCATAAATAAATAAAAACCTCCTAATTTAACCAAACACCCAGAAATTACGAGTCCAGTTTTATACCTTAGAAAGCAGGAATCCGCCATTCTGTTGTTTCTGGAATAACTGGGAGGCATCGTATTTCTTGGATATCTGCTTCAGCTTGTTGACGTTGTCAGCACCATAAGACCTAAGCGGGTTCTGATCTCTAGAGGCGTCATTCATAAAAGTAAACGGAAGGGATAGCCCCCGCTCGTCTCCCAGATCCTTCCATTTCTCACTTGTTTCTATCGAGACGGACCTTACTAAGTCGTCGTCTTTCTCGTCGTTCCAATCAACAATCGTAGTCCACCCTAATGATTGTCAGTTAGCCCGTTAGTGACACTGCGCTTAAAATACATTTAACATACATCCATGGTTTTCTTTAGGGATATTCATTGGGTTTCCTCCTTTTTGGTCTCCCTGTGTCGCAACGTTCTTAGGAACGGGTTGGATGGTGAAAGTCTGGTTAGCCCCCGTCGCATTTCGAACAGCAAGCGCTTTTTCCCGCCAGAAAGCATATACATCCTTGTAGAGTTGAGCGTCGATGCGTGTACTAGCAGCTCTGTAGTCATGCCTACTCATGATATCATTAGCCCCCTATTCAAATGGGTCTTTGATTATATGGGCACGTACCGGTCTGACCCGGTTCCTGTGCTAGCCATTATCGCCGTAAGGGCAGTAATAGAGCCGTTAGTTGGGGGGACCGCGACCATAAGTGGCTCTATGTCTCTAAAGGGTGCGAATGCGCTTGGCTGATCTTCTGTCGGCTCTGAATATACTAGGCCAAGGCTGATGGAGTCCAGCGCGATACCAAGGCCCACAGTGGCCTTGAGATCTGTTGCGCCTTCATTCTGCTGCCATTTGGCATATGCCTCTAAGATAGCATCGGCTTGTTCGACAGAGTATATAGATGCTTGATACCAAATCCCTCTCACAGGTACGGTATATAGGTCAAATCGAGTTACGATTCCGAAGTTCGGCCCACCACCCTTCAGAGCCCAAAAGAGATCCGGATTAACAGTAGAATTGGCATTCGTGATCGTCCCGTCCGATAGAACAATCTAGGGTTTAACTTAGCATCGAGGGACTAAGTCAATAGTCAAGACCTAATTACCACCTTGGTGATATCTCGGTCAGGTAGTGCAGCATACCTCAAAGTTCTTCACATTATCGGCAGCTGTGCCAAACTGCCCAGTAAAATGGAAGTATCCCCCTGAGAATATTAGACACTCCGAAGAACAAAGGGGGCTTGCAACATACCACCCAATATAACACCGGCGACGCCAACACTAGGAACTCGGCCGCCTATAACTGTAGCCCCTTGCGCGTCCAGAGTTGAAATCACCTCGCCCCATCGAGCTCCAGGACCAACACTCGCCACTTGCTTGTCGCAGCTTAGACTGATTTGATTTAGCCTTTGCAAGTCTAGAAGAATTCCTCCTTGTCCCACACTTGACCACCCCGGGTTGGGAGAATGGCCGCCACTGCGAATGGCGAACTTGACACCGTAATGGCTTATTGTTTTTATAGCTTCAGATACATCTTGTGCTGTTTCTGGTTGTATTATACAGTAGGGCTCGGCAACGCATGCTTTTGACCTTGGCGTATGTGAGCTTAGAATGACAAACGTGATGAGGTAGGACTTACCAGTTCTCACCAACCACCGTTTGATTTAAAGGGGATGTATCAACTTTGGAATCTCCGATACTAAGCCCAACTGCCGTACAAGCCGCCTGTAAAGAGTTCGCATTAGTTGTTTCTACACCATGTTTGTCTTTTAATGTTTCAGCTTGTGCCTCCGACAAGCCGATAGCGGTGGAAAAGGTCTTGGACTTTTCGCTCATGTTATCGCGAGTCTTAAGACAAACACTTGCATTTAAGGTAGGGTCAGCGAGTACGATATCTGGGCCAACAATGCTCAGCAGTGAAAGTGCACTGATAATACTAGAGAGGACCGTCATAGCCCCCTAAAGATAAAGAGAGAACGCGGTTCTTGGCTTTCGAGAAATGCGACGCTACGCAATTGTCCTACCCTAACGACCGGTCATTAGGATGTGCTGTACCGATATTGCTGCTGTGTTACACTTACCAATATTAAACCAATGGGATTTCAACCTCTAGCCCTCGTTAGGTATTAGTAGCTATAGGCTATAGCTACCGAAATCTGCAGGGCTAAGAGGTAGCTGGCCGGTGTCTTAGATGGTACTGGAACGCCACCTAATGCATAGAATGCTTTTTTAGAATAGAAACAGAGCAAACGATTAATCGAGTCAAGATCTACTCTGCGCGTGCCTTCGTAGGAAGTTTAATACTTGAGAGATAAAAGCATTTACTAAGTTCGCTTTGATCTCGCCATTAGATCCTGCTAGCTAGTTCACTTTACCTGTACGACTTTTGGCAATTCTTGGGCCGCAAGTAGCTAGCCTCAGCTTCAGCTTCAGCCTTTAATTCAGCTAGTTAATACAATAGCATGACCTCAAACATTCCCTAGAAAGCATGACCCCTTTACACTTACGAAAGAACATTGCAGCTAGGTAAGATCCTTCCGATAATATTCTAGACCGGTCTTACACGCCTTCCATCTTTTAATAATACTAGACTACCTTTTTCACCTGCAAGTGCTTCTTACACCTACCTACCTACCCAAGCAGCCAAGT
Source organism: Daldinia sp. FL1419 (assembly GCA_025201765.1). Lineage (NCBI taxonomy): Eukaryota > Fungi > Ascomycota > Sordariomycetes > Xylariales > Hypoxylaceae > Daldinia > Daldinia sp. FL1419. Next base: position 174,479 of record MU623369.1, read on the forward strand.
AGCTACCTGCCATCCCTTGCATGTAGTTAGTTATCCCACCTCTTCGGATAGAACGGACTAAATACCTCATTATGTTATGCTTCGTAATGGTTATGCTTATCCCCGGGGCACTGTGCCGTACACCAAGACTGATGCTGTTATAGATAAGTACTAGTTCATGCTCTAACTCTCAATCTGATATGCATATAAGTTCGGAGGATCTACCCATCTTGTACGCCCAATGTCGATGTAACGTCATAGTAAACTCCAAAATTGGCACTGTATCCTTCTGGCTGATTGGTGTGCTATTCGACATTTCTCCAGGAATCCCCTAGGAGATGGACATCACATTGAGGAGCCCCGTTATCGAGGGCTGACAGTGGAATTAAGATTATTTGAGCACAGTAAGCCGTAAGCTGCCTACACCTGACATTATAGGAGCATTTGGAATAGAACACGTCCAAGGCATCTAATCTACAAAAAGCACTAATAACCAAGGTGGCCTCTTTATTTAAATCTATTTTTATTTTTACCTTCTCCTTGCGAGAATGGAACAAAGAAAAGGCCTCCTTAAAGTTCCATGTTTACGCTCGATTCTGGAGTTTGATTGTTGACGAGGACAAGGGCGAGGAGGAGGTGGGGGCGGGGGTGGTTCTAGGATAACAATATCTACAGATCTATTATATTTTATACAATATCCGTTTTGATCTCCTTAGTGTATTCCTACCTACCTACGTATCACCTCCGATCTCTTTCGTTCAGAGCTTATTTCTAATTTTATTTTCTATAGGTAATAGGTAAGATCCCTCGACGAGCCGAGCCCCTGATTTCATATGCTACAAGAACCACGAGAAGCCCCGGGCGTTATACAAGCATTTAAAAGTTTAGTAGCCCCCGTGATCGGTAGAATGTGAACGACTATCAATCTTGGTCCCTCCTGTATCCCGTAGCTCAATTTGTGATTCATTCAGGGGCCGAAAAACTCCTTTCCCAGCTGTCCGCTCGCTACCAAAAGTCGGCGGGTTTGATCGGGAGTCATACGTCGCAGTCTTGGAAGTTGAAGTCAAGCTAGACCATACTTTTGTGACATGTCCTGCAATCAATTTCATGGAATGTCCGAGTGCCGGTAGTGATGCGCCGATGAGAGCGACCGTAGGCTCGACTTGAGATGGGATCCAAAATGTCTCACCGTAGCCAGCGAACGATCCGGCAATAAATCGTGAGGCAAGGTATTTAAAAACTAATAAGAACTTCCGTTAGACAGGACAAAGATTAACACAAAAATCGAAAATACTAACAGACTGGATCCGTGACAACAAATCTTCGAATACCATCCACAAATAGCGCTAGCTTCAACGCTGCAGCGATGCTGGCCCTGGATCTGACATGAGTCCCTGCTCGATGTTTTCAAATGTAGTCGGGGGAAATTGCTTACGCTGCGCCCAGCATGAAGATAACCAGTATACCGATACGTCTTCGCCAACCCATATTAAGCTTCATAACTGGAAATACTGGGAAGACAAGCAATATAACATCATATGCTAAACTAACGCTATAAAGCCCAATTGTCGAGTAGGTATAATATAAATCGTTGCAGTGCAGAGGGTGCTGCAGAGGATCCCACGCGTAGTACAGCGGCCGGCAAGCGAAAGCGGGCGTGATGGAGAAGACGACGACATAAATACCCTGCAAGGCCAAAAGTGCGTAAAGAATCCACCTGATCGTAACATTGTTACCGTGTCCAAAAATTCGGAGGTAGAATAAGATAATCGAAACTCGGATAGTGCCTGACATGATAGGGTATAGCCATGCCGTCGCTACGATTCCCTTGTACCATAACGAATACTCCGCGATGGTGATTTCCCATAGAGGCTTATCCACTCCTGCGTTGAGATTGATGTAGGCAGCTAAGCTCGACCAACCTATATACAATATCTACCTACGAATGAGAAGAAGCGATCTTGCGGAGCAGTGCCTGGTTGACTTACAGTTGCTGGTATAATTGCATAGTCATCTGGTCCCAAGTTCTTGGATCGTGCCCGGAGCGTAAATCTCGCTACCACGAAGCCGGTAGTGATGATGCATAGAACAATGCAAGCGACCGCAATCCTGTACACTTTGTGGGTGTTGTTGACTTCCGTGGGAAAGGGGATCAGTTGGTCCAGAGGCACAGTTGCAGCCATATCTCCCAAGATGGCTCCTAAAAAGGCCAACTCGCGGTTACACAGCAGTCAGATAGAGTAGAGGCGATCGAATGCAACATGAGATGAAAACCTGTTGGGTGGGATTTGGGGGAGAAATGTCAGCGGTCTCAGATGCGCATTTGGGTCGCCTTATAGGGCCATAGTCTCTTTTTGGAAGGGTATCACGAGATGCTATATTACACACGATGCGCTGTGATAATTAAGAGCCTCGAACACGACGGTGATACATGGCTCCTTCAAATCAAACGCCAACCTCTCACTACGAAATAAATCATTGTACCTGAAGGGGACGACCTAGGTCTGCTTAAGACTGTTTAGTCTAGGTACCCTAGAGACGGGAAGGCGAGGATACCAAGCATGTGAGATCCTACATCAGACGAAAAGATGACCCCTCCAAGACCCTCAACTGTTTAAGTCGTGTGAAAGGTGGCACTGCATCTGGAGCCATGCTGACGCTTAATTCCATACCCCTCCATCACGCCCAACCACCCAATAGAAGACCTAGAAGTAAAAACGTTAATTAAATAACCCGTTTCGTTACGGTTTAGATAGCAAGCATCAGTTCCTCACTTCCACTTCCACTTCCACTTCCGTTTCCACTTCCTGTACGTCCCGCTACTCTAATAAGACTCTTCTATTTAAAGGATAGCCTGGTATTCAACTAGTTTAGCTCCGGAATGCTTGAATACTTTGGGAGATAGGTATCGGGCATTACACCGAATACTACTCGATTAATACCTAAGTATCACTACATCCCACTAGCTCCTGCGGTTGCGCCCCTTTCCAGCATTCATCCGGGTGCTGCCACCTTTTAGGCCACCAGCTTACTTCATTGCCACCGTGTGATGTAACTTCGATGCATGAAGCCATGGAAGTTTGATGAAGAGGATATCATCTCATTTACATTTGCCTGGTTTTACCTGGCCAGTTGTAACTACCGGCTACAGACCGACTCGATTAGATATAGGTATAACAAAGTGTAAGCAATCCGCCTACCGAATCGTGAGCTAGTACGAAGATGGGAGAGCGTGCGCAAGGCTATTAGCATTATAATTTAAGATTGTTCGTTAAGCTTAACCATCCTACCAACGCCTCCTCCAACGAATCTTCATATCCCGGTCTGGAGGCGTTGATACCGTACCGGCGAAGTCTTTATTGTTCCTCGGTGGCCGGTCAGACTTCCCGCCGTCCAAAGTTGTCCATTCGACAAATTCTATATCGAATTTAGACACTATGAGGGCTAAGCCCGTGATGATTTGCTGTCTCGCGAAGTGTCGTCCGGGACAGACTACATTTCCCCCTCCTACGGATTCCACGGTTAGCTAATAGGCATGATGCTGCACAAAAGAAGTGCAATTTCGATTTAAATACGGGAATGCTCACCGAATGGGAAGAACGAACTAGGGCGAGCTTTGGCGACGAATTCCGGTCTAGTAACGGGATTTCCGGATTCGTCTTTTGCTTCTACAAGTCTAATATGTCGCCCTGGCCAGAACTCAGACGCTGGATGGCCGTCAACAGCCCAAACAGTCTCTTCGTAGTGGGCTACATCTGTCGGGGCCTGTATTAACGAGCCCTTTTCTATACGGTAACCACCGATAGAAACAGTTTCCCGGGCTTCCCGAGTTAGCATAAATGACGTGTGCATGCGCAATGTCTCTTGGAAAATAGCTTGTAGTAGGGGCGACGCTAGAAGCTTTTGAATATCAACGTCCCTTTCTCCGGTCCTCTGGTTAATCGTGATGGCCTTTTGAGCTTCGTCTCGTACATCCTGCAGAAGGCCTGGCCTTTGAAGAGATTCTATTATCGCCCAAGTTACTGACGGTACGCTGTTTCCGTTAATTCTGTGAATACCTGTTAGCACAATATATGATTTGCTACTATAATATGGGTTCTAAACTTACCCGAATAATCTCGCCATGGTGTGACCAGAAGCAGTTTTCATCGAGAGATTATTCTCTTTTAGCCAGACCGCTATCTCGCGAGAGACACGTGAACCGAAGTGGACGTCCCAATCCGAATCTGTATCAGGTCCATTCCAGTCAAAGTTGGCCCATGCGGAGTCTAAATATTTCGCCATCATGGTACGTAGGCCGTCCCGCACTTTGTACGGTTGAGGTGTGATGAAGCTTGGTAGGCCCCAGACTAGTTTTCCGAGGTTGGCGTCCAAGTCCCAGAGGGCATCGACGAGACCGGGATTAAGTTCGAGCATTCGAGGCCCAAACATGGTTATGACGGCACATTCGGGTATAGCATATCTCATAAAATCGAATAAGTTGATGGTAGTCCACGCAGTTGTAGGAAATTCATCCAGTCGCTTCGCCAGCACATCAAAGAAATGCCGGCCCAGTCGGCTGCTATAGGGAGGCTGAGTGAGATACTTGTCGTAAATCTGATGCTCTGTATGCCACAAGCGTGTCTGGTCTGGACCGGTCATTGTGCCTGGTATAGGGGATGCCAAGCGACCGGTCTCGTCGTTCGCAAATCTTTTGGACTCATCTCTAGGCACTCCCCATAACTTATCTATAAGTATAAGTGGCACTAAGTTTGAATTTAAAGATGAGTTCGTAGCAAATAACTTCTGAACGAGGTTAGGCCCTGTTATCCAATAGACGGGCCTCAAAGCCAAGTTAAACTTGATAACTTTTCTCTCGCGTAGCAAAGGACTAAGATATCGTTAACGTCAGGCGGCAGGTCCGCGCGGTTACGAATGAGGAATCATACACTGCTCTCTCGAGAAAATCTCCCATATTGGTTAAATTTTGGAATGTATTAAAGATGAATGGGATAGGATCTTGGAGATGTGCCGGCTCTACTGCTTTGTCGACGACGTTGGTTCGAAAAAGGGTAGCGTAGCCAATCCACAAAACGATGCCAGCTAGAATAGCGAGCAACCGTATATCTAGTACGGCAACACTGCGTTCGTTAATAGCTTTAATAGTCTCCATGGCTGTTGAACCTTGACCTTGTTAGGCAACCTGTATTATTAATGGTGTAAGTCATATCGACCCCTTACGGAGGGGCTCTCAATTTATATATAAGGGAGTCTTATTCAAATTCATGTTCCAATAATAACAGGTACTTCAAGAGGTATTCACATGCAGAGATCATCAGCAACTGCAACCATATTCAGCTAAACGGATTTATCGTTATATCAAAGTTAATATCCGAAACGAGTTCTACCCCTCCATCCAGCTGGGGGACCGCGCGCGGGACTGAAAATAATAATGGTGTTTGTTAGACTAAATATTTACCAAATGAACTAGCAAGGCGCTTTGGCGGAGTGGTTAACGCGATGCCCTGCTATATTTACGATATAACGGAAGGCATTTCCCTCGGGAGCGCAGGTTCGAATCCTGCAGGCGTCGCTTCTAACGAATGTCATTAAATTTACAGTTTTGGCCTTTTTATCTCCTTTATTAACTGTTTTCTTAATATTCCTTTTCTTTCTTTTTCATTCCAAAGTACACGATATACCTCCCCTTTTACGGAGACGAACCAATCACGTGTTTAAATACGGCGTATCTGCACGCCTCGTGGAGCAGTCCGTCGAGTCTCGATCGCGATCTGATTCGCTCAGCATATTACAATTTTCATCGCCAGTCTTTAGATGACAATGCTCCTTAACGACAATGTGTCTCCTCATTTTTAAGATAAATAGCAGCTACAATTCCAGCATCGAGGTTTGATCAATGTAAATTCTCGTCACCTTAGTTTCTCATCTTACTTTTTATTAAATTTACGGATCGTGACCATAATAAAAAGCCTCCCTGAAAGGCTTCACCTAAATCATCGGCCTACCACAGCATCCCCAAGATTTATATTCTACTTGTGTCACTGGAGATGAGGGCAAAGCATCAGGACGTCGAGGTGCCGAATAGTATTCAGTTTTCTCGCTCCACGAGAATCCTACTTTGGGTCATCCTGCCAGCCATCTTTGTCGCGCTCGGTATCGCATCGCCCCTGACGGCGCTGCTTTCTGTATTCGTCCTGGCCCCGACCTTCTGGCTGCTACGGTATGACCGAGCGCGTCCCGTCGAACAGAGGACAGATCTAGAAACCTTCGTTTGGACATATGTGCTCGTCGGTACCGTCGGCGTTTTTGCCGTCATAGTTGTCCAGTCGCTCTCGTTCTACTTATTTAGCTATGCCTTATTCCCGTCCTCAGCGTCCACCCTCCTCTCTGAGTTCGCAAGGACCGAGGATAAACTCGCCAGCTTAGATGCCGAAACACTCACTGCGAGGAGGCATATGGCAGGAAGTTGGCAGTATTGGGTATTTATGTTCTTACTGGCGTATTTCGGCGCTAGTATTCCGGAAGAGTTGCTCAAGTACTCTGGGCTAGCATACGCCCGACGCCGAGGGCGCATCGCACATGAACATAATTATATTACACTAGGAGCCGCGGCCGCCTTGGGATTCAGTACCTTTGAGAATATCGGGTTCATATACGCTGCGGTTCAGGAGAATAAGGGCGCTGCGCATCTCGCTCTAGCTATTGTTGAGCGCGTGCTCATCGGTTCACCCATGCACCTGATGGGAGGTCTACTCATAGCCCTCGGAACGGCCAGCCGGGACTTTCGCGGGGAGGCTTCAAGTCTGGCGCGGATTATTGGTCTTCCCGCCCTCATCCATGGGACTTGGGACTTTTCCCTATTCAGTACCAGCGCTTTAAACGGAAATGTCGGATGGATTCATCCTCACGGCAAATCGTTGGCAATTGTTATCATCATCGCTGTCGTCGTCGAGGGCTCGCTATTTCTCGTAGTTCGAAGAAGGTTTGCCGATTGGAATTCCCACAAGGTATGTTATTATTTATAATATTTCCGAATAGGGCATTGAAACTAATTGCCGATAGAATAAATCAAAGTAAACGGACTAAGGAGGGGTTGTTAATATATGAAAGGGGTGGCCTCAGTTGCATAAAATTAGCTTATTATTTACATCAGAAATACCCTACTCCTCATACTTTCAGTCTTCAAACTCATTAAGGGGGCGCGTAAGCCCCCAAAAGAGATAGAAGCCAACGTCTGCTCCGAGTAGATGCGACAGATGTTTCGTTTTGAAGTCACGTCTCCCTATTCGATAAAATTCAACTCGGGTTCTTCATCATATAATTACTAGCTCCCATCACCGTTTTAGCTGAGCTTTCCTCGCTATGGACAATCCAATACTAACAAAATTGGCCGCTCCAAAGATCTCAAAAACCGGTAGGTCCACATCGAAGACTTGGCCCATCCAGTTGCGAATATCGACTGCCGATAATGAGTCTACCCCGTAAGACAACATAGACCCCTGAGGATCCAACCTATCAATCGCCGTTCCTAGTGTAGCCGAGGTACGCTGTGCGACAGCTTCGCTCGCGATATCTGCGGCTTCTGCCAGTGATGAAATTACTGCTACTCTAGCAGCCGTGTCCAACGCGCGTTTACGACGAGCTTTGATGGTATTGTCTCCGAATTCATCTTGTTTCTGGGCATCTGAAGCTAGAGCTGGAATGTGATGCATATGGCCCCAGAATGGTTGAAAATAAGCTCTCAGGATCTCCTCGTGATCGCACCAGTATACAGGAAGGCAAACACTGAGAATAGGTTAGCAGCTCGAAATGCAGCGCGAAAAAGGGCTGTCTGGGTCACAGTATATCTCGAGCAGAGCGATAATATCTTTTAAGTGAGCAAATGCGTACTTCTCGGTCCCTTCAACATCTACTAACCACTCCGAATATTCGATCAGGTGCCCACCATCAGGAACAACGCCTAACCCTATTACTACGGTGAGCTCGCCCTTATAAACCCTATATCTTACCAATGCATCCATATAACTATTAGCTACTCTATATGCACTGAGAGAAGGACCGCCAATGGCAGCCATCATCGAAGAAATTAAAATAAAGAAATTGAGACCTTTCGGAAGTTCTTCGTGAAGGTCCCAGGACCATCGAACCTTTGGATCAAGTGCGGCCTTCCAATCAGCAAATTTATCTTTTAAAAAACGAGTTCCTAAGTCCTTCTGTTAGTGCGCAACTCAGGCAACGATGCGAATAGAACGGTCTAGTTGCCGGGGCTCTCTTACCGTCATAGCCATAGACGACTGAACACAGCCTTTAATGAGCGGCATTGTCTCTGCGCACTCCGCTAAAACATCCCTTAGAGCCAACCGATCACTTACATCGCAACATAATGTTGCAATTCAGACACCATCCTTGTGAAGCTCGGAAAGAAATTGTTGAGCTTCGGAAGTTTTGAGTCCAGATCGGGAGAGTAAAATCAAGTAACGGGCCCCACGAGTGACCATCCACCGTGTTATGGCCCTCCCAATGCCACCGAGGCCACCGATAATCAAGTACGAAGCATCAGGGTCGATGTAATAGGCAGGGTGGGTAGTAGCGCGGACCTTGACGCAGTAAATTTGGTAAGTATCAGTCCATTTCAAGGGGTAAGGGGTAAGGGGTAAGTAACCCCACGAGTAGGGCTAAAGACAGGACTTACATTTACCACGTCATTCTTGTTAAACTCGACAATGACGATATCCCTATCCGTCTTCTGCATGTGCTTGAATGAATTATAAATCTCCGTGGCTCGGAATGTTTTGACTCGGAATTCTCGCTCATTCACAGCTAAGGTGTATTTCCGCGGTTCACGGCTATAAACCGACCCCCAGCGTTCATACGACCAATTAAGAGATCCAATGAAAACCTGGAGTTTTGTTGTGAGAACAATGTCGAATCTTGGAATCAAAGATGAAAATACCGTTGATTGACTATTGAACCATACTTGCGGCAGGATACAATGTTCCTCGATTCCTAAATGCTCCGAAATCCATGTGCTATCATCCTGACTGGCATGTGTTCTCCAGACCTCTTTAACGCCACGGCTTGAAAGGAGGCGAAGGGCGGACTGCTCTGAGGGGGTGCATCCATTATGAACCAGAATATAATCACTCTGTTTAGCGCAACCGACTTCCACCAGAGCGTTATAGGCCGCGACCGGAAATGGAGAAGCTGTGCAAACATCAGAGAATGAAAGTTCCTTGGGAAGTTTGATTATCCTGTGCGTAGGTAATCGAATGTGAGAGCGAACGACCCCGTTATATGTGGCGAGGACGCTGTCGCCAGGATGCGATGTAGCTCTAGGCCCCGGACTTGACTTAATTACGACCCCCGAGCAGTATATATAGGAAAATGTAATCGGATCAGCCACGTGTGCGAACTTGGTATGGATTTGGGACTGGAGTAATACTGCCCGTACCATGATCTCTACACAATCTTCAGGTGAAGTGTCTTCTAAAATATCTGACGCCTCGGACGAAGCGTGGTATATTCATATCAAGCGCGGCTAGTGCTCAAGAGCAGAAATACCTTGGGATTTTCAAGGGGCATGACGTGGCCCGCATCCCCATCCCTACCGCACACATTTGGGGAACCCGCGATCAAGTTTCCCCTACGGGAGGCCAGGATGTTAGCCAGATATGTGATCAGGGTATGTGCCTTACGCTCGTACATGATAAAGGGCATGAGTTCCCACGCAAAGAATATCTGACCGAAGCTGCGAAAGTAATACAAAACGTCCTGCAGTTGGCTCGGGAGCTTGCATCTTGATAGGCCCTAAGCATCTCGGTAGTATCTCCCGAGATACGACACCTTATGCCACCCTCATTTGAGTTGGTGCCTCGTTATTAACTAAGTTCTCCTATTTCTTTATTACAGTTGGTTTTTCGACTCGTTGCCGTATGACAGATGACCCGTTTACCCAAGTTCAGTTTTATCCCCTATGAAATATAACTTCGATAATAGCGAGCGAAGTAAGTGAGATCGCATATTGAGCTGATGCCATTAGTTCTCTTTAAGTTCAGCATCCAATCCATAGGTAATTAACACAATATAAGAGAAACTAAGCCTTCCATTTATAAATTTCATTTATTGACGCACGGAGGTGGTATCAAGTCTAGACCATAAGCCCATGCGCATCTACTCCTTGTGATATCATATGACCATCGTAAAACTCCCAGATATAATGAAAATCTATTGAAACTCCGTTCGTAGTAACTCATGAAGAATTCATATACCCATTGCCACTCGTAAATCCAGAATGTATAATGCAAATAGGTAGGTAGCTTAGCCACTCAGCTACAAACTACCTTCGTCATGAACGACAGAGGTGCGCCTCTCTAAGTGTTTGGCAGCTTCTTCGATGTCACGGCTTTGTGCCTCAATGAATCTCGTCGGTCGGCTAACGGAGGTAGAGTCGCGGTCCTTGTGAAGGACCATAGGTGGGTTGTCGCGGTAATAAGCATCTAAGTCTTCTAGAGTACGGTTGGCTGTCTCGGGGAAGAATAGCCATATAATGGGCAAGAAAAACGCGTTGGTAACTGTCCAGATGATGTAGAACTTCCATCCCAGCTTCTGGATACCGATGGGTGTCACTTCGACAACAATGAAGTTCGTGATCCAGTTCGTCATAGTGGCAACAGCAGCTCCCTTTGTTCGCATGGGTAGACTATAGTAGGTTAGTGATTGTTTACTAATATTTTGAAGGTTCCACGAGTTTCCGCTTCTAATGGGGAGTGCCAAACTTACGAGTTGATTTCTGTAGGGTATAGCCATGGGATACCCAACATTCCTAGGCCGAAGCCCATATAGTAGATGAAGAACCATACGACCGAAGCCTTAGATACTTCGATCTGGTGGAGGTAGCCGGGCTTCTCTGCAAAGTGGAGCAGGACGGTAACGAGTAAGAAACAGACCAGTTGGATCGCGGTCGAAACCATCATCATAATGCGACGACCAACTTTTTCCACGAGGGGCGCCGCTACCAAAGATGCGAAAAGGTAAGCAACTGACGCCAAGGCGGCAACAAGACGGGCCATGCTCTCATCCAGTTTGACGGACTCGATCAAGACAGTAGGAAGGTAATAAGACATGATCTACTTTACGTTAGTATTCCAAGTTATTTTTCTCGAATGCATTAGGGCATGAGAATGGGTAGAGTGGGTGATCTAATGGTTGGTATTCCTGTCTAACTGTTGACAAGTTCGAATGGTATTAACATTCAAAATAAAATTCAAGTACTCACTATCTCGTCGTTAGCATTTGTCTATGAAATTTTCTAGGGAGGGGAATTACCATTAATGCCACCAAATTGTTGCATAGCTTGAGTACCAGAACCGAGGATAAGTCTCCGAATGGTCTTAGTTCCGGCCTTAGTACGACCTCGAAGAAGATCACTCCAGTTTATTGCGTTTTGGCGTTCATATTCGATACTGTAAACGATTTCGTCACGTTCGGCGACGACGTAGGGATCATCAATAGGCTTATCTTCCAAATCGGCCAAGATCTGGACGGCTTCGGTCTCCTGACCATGCGCAAGCAGCCATCTGTAATCGTTTAGAAAATTTCTCCTAGATCGTATTGGATAAGGTGTTTACCTGGGAGACTCTGGTAGCCAAGGGATAGTAGAGAAGAGAATGATGCAGAAAGCGAGCTGGAGAGACAATGGGAACCGCCATCCGACGGAACCTCCAACGAACGACATGCCGTAGTTAACCCAATTGCTCAGTGAGAAACCAAAGATGTTCAATCCCATTTCAAGCATGACCAGCAATCCTCTGTTGTGGACCTTGGAGGTCTCTGTTTGCCAAACAGGGGCTGTTGCTGTGTTAATTCCATTGCCGATACTGTTCACATGTTAGTCAAACGGCCGTTTCCTACGGAACTCTGAAGTATATACCCTGTGACGATACGAGCAACTATCATATGTGGGACACTGAAAGAACTCGTTTGAAGAACCGCACCAACACTCATAATGGCAGTACCAACAAGCACGGTTTTCTTACGACCAATCGCTTCTCCTATATAGAAGGCGGTGATGGCGCCGAGGAAGCACCCAATGGTATAGATCGAAGTGATGATAGACAGCATGCTTGTATTTTCGGGTCCATTGAGGTTATGGACGTCCAGATAGTCTTTCGAGATAACAACACCACCTAAAGTCAAGACGTTAACTCCGATATACTATGCAGCCCCTTGTGCGATAGTTGACTTACTGAATACACCTTGGTCATAACCAAAAAGGGTCATGTCGGTAGCACAGGCCAACTACGGTTTGTTAGCATCGTGCTATCCACGAGGAAGTAATCGTTGTTAGCTAACCGTGATCCAAAAGGTCAACCATTTGCCCTTGAACCCGAAGTAGGGCTCTTTGGTTCTTGAGACTGCCATCTTGTTATGGGCAAGTATAGGATCGTGTCTGCTCCTTAATTCGTACTCTGGAGACAGACGAGGAGAGATTTGTAAAAGGCTGGGATAGTCAGAACAGAATAACAAGTCGAGAACTCTAGCGGGCAAGCGTTCTTTATATAAAACAATCATAGCATGGACTGGTGTCGTGTCCGTGCCGTCTACTCAAGTCTAAGGGATCGCGTTCCGTATTTGGGCAAGTCACTCGGGTAGTTTGTATAGTTTCGAGCGACATCGTGATATGCCAGGCCGGTAATGGGTAATCAAGCAGGGATCTTGTTGCCACACAGGTACGATACATGATCTTGCGCTTCATCAAGTTTGTACGATGGAAGTGGGATTACCCAGTTAGATGGTGTTCTTGTTCCAGTTGTGGGGGACGAGCAACTAGAGAATAAGCTGGGGAGTGGTAACTGGAGAGATTGACTGGACCTTTCTGGGGTCTGGAGAGGGGCAGGGATGTAGGGAGTACATGAGTACATACAGTAAAGTGATACAGGGATACAGGGATTATGGTTTAGACTTCGGCGTCATCCCACGCGAAAAGACCTCAAAAGCCCGAAGGTGCGGAATCAGGTGACTGGACTTTACCGCGTTCGATCTACTTGAAGCCTTTAGCGGCTTTATTAGCGGTCTAATTACAACAGTCGTCCTTCACCTTAGGGAACCAATGGATGTTACGGATCAAGGTTCGCCCCGTAGGTGATGCGCTTTAAAGCGACTAATGACGCTAACAGGTACATATAACTACCAAGAAATAACTAAGATATACCTGGGCACCTGAGCGGCGTATGATATTGTAAAACGACTGTAATTTTAAACTTACTAAGAAACAAAAATTTGTTCCAGCTTGCCGAGAATGACATCCGCTAAAAGAGAAATCTCCACTTGGTTACATTTCTAAGAGGATCTTGGGAAATGGGGGTGCAGCAGGTGCAGATGGGGACGGATGAGGCGCTCCAACTTTTTCTTTTTCAATCTAGACCTCCATAAGCCCCTAAATCTCCCCATGGGCATGTCCATAGGCATGGAAAAACGGAAACGTTCGCTGGTCTCCTGCATTCCAACACCCCAAGATCTCTCCACAAACTCGCAGCTCGTTGACAGCGGAGTAAATGCGAAGAACTTTGGGGGATTTGGGGTTTCTTCTGCATCAGCCGGAAACATTCGGAAACCCGCAGTATCGCATCACCTCATTTCTATGTCAAGTTCGACAAATATTTTAACATACTCGCAAGTACTACGTAGTAAGCATATTTAATCAAGCACGTTGGGAGATATGGCATTTTCTGCATCGTCCGCATGTCTTCTGCGTTTCTACCTAACCCTAAGCTCAAAAAGGCCATTACAGCGAAGCGCAGCACAAGACGCACAAGACTTGAGTCCAGAATATACGTCATAGCGCATAGAGTCGTAACCGTGGGGCCCCATTTCGGGGCGTTTGGGGGGGACAAGGGGTATTATTGGGGCTTATTGGGGCTTACAGTTAGGAGGCTGAAAAAAAAGAAATGAGCAGAAAACCGTCATCTGCGGAGTCGCCTACCCCTGATCGTGGGTGAAAAAATCCCGCTCATATATGTACAAACCCACCTAACCTTACTTACATATACATGAACTTACGTGCAGAAGACCCATTATAATCTACCATGGTCCATTAGAGGATCCATAAAAGGGTCGATTCATCGACATCAGTCGTACCCAGCCAGGTTTAGCATACTTGGTATTCATCAGGATTTCAAAACAGTCACAAATCAGAAATCAAGTATTGCGAGAAAAGGAGAAAAGTGGCATATGAAATCCATTCGTATACACGTGGTTTTAGCTGCATACGTCCCTACGCCGATTAATGCTAGTAGCCACATCCGGCAGCATTAGTTAACGCGAGCTAGCAAATCTTCTTCCATTCAAACCAATAGCACGTTGGCGCTTGTAAGTCTATAGCATGACCCTGCCTTAAGCGCAGCAGTAGCGCGAGCGAAGGTGAGCGAGATACAATACTAGGTTAGAATTTGGCGAGGAGGCTCTAAAAAGACTTCAGGGACAATTCAGGGGTTCTCCTAGGATATTTCCAGGGGCAATGTTTAACTAATTAACTAAGCCGCTCTGCCAAGTAAACACGATAAAGAACAACAAAGAAGAGGATAGTTAGAGAAAAGTCGAGGAGTTTAAGCTAACTTAGCTCAAGCCAAATGCTGACAACCATTTCTTCGTTATTCGGTGTATTGACGTATTGATACGTTGAAGCTTTCGGTAGATAGCGGATTGAATACATTCCTAGATAATACTTTTTTTTTTCTATGATATCGCGCAGAGGACTCGTTCTAGGTGCATTGACTCACAGCCCTATTCGATATCTTATTCTTGGCATTTCTCATACATAGCGTGGAATGTCGACTGATACCCGCTGTCTGGGAATCCTTCGAATGCAACAACTTAGCCGTCAGATGTCTCCAGGTAACACTCGGATTCGATCCAACCATTCAGATCATGCATATTTTCGCATTCGCGGGCTATACTCCCAGCCGGTAAGAAATACCACCCACCCTCACGCGTTGATGCGTATACCTAAATAATATGAGACGTGGTATCGTTCACTCCCTATCTAATACGATCCCGACATATATTCTAGTGGCAGGCCTAGGCAAGCGACGACCAAACCTTTCATGTTGCGGGATTATTCGGTTTAGCAATTCCTTTCCGTAGCCTAATGGAGTATCTTAGAAAACCTGACTCTAAGACTGAGCTGCCGGGAAGACGGAATAAGAGTGATGTAGATCCCAACTAGAAAATTGGTCTCACCTAACACTAGTCTAATTGCTGCATACGCAGTGGCAGAGAATCCACGTTGACATCGAATTAAAAATTATTATAATCGTTGCAGTCATTAGTAATGAGTACGCCAACATATCACCTATACACCACATGGTTTAGAACAGACTACCTACATAGGTATATAACACAGACACAAGAGATAATTAGGTAACATCTATGTTTACAGCATGGTCCTTGCGTTTGGAAACGTTCTACAGGGCATAGCTAAAGGACTTTTATCAACCGCAAGTCTTCCCAAAATCTCGGACCGTAACGTAGCATTTAATCAGAAACAGCCATGACCGTGGTCCCTAACTGTGGTGTACCCCAGATTTAGTCACTCATCATTGTGCTACTTAGCTAGAAAACCAGTAGATTTACTCTAAAAGTCTAGACGCTCAGATTGACTTGTTGATGCACACGATTTGTCGTGTCGTTATTAAACCCCTAGTTCACGGGAGAAGCGCGGCAGTTCGACATATCACACTAACATACGATACCCCTGCAGTAGGTATGCGATTCTTGAAGATCTTCGACCAACATGCCGTCTGCAGATGTAAGCTGCCTAACCCTGGGCCGATCCCCTCGTAGAAGCACGATGCACGATGGTACTTTATTCCTGCTTTAGTGCGGGAAGGAATCGTCATCATATCAGCCAGTAATATTATTATTAGACTAAGATAGCCTCAAGCAAGGGTCCGTCGACACATATGGGGAATAGATGCACTTTTGAACGGTTAATTTAACAATTCTTTCTTTAAGTGGAGGTAGTCATGCCCAACACTAGTGAGCCTTGCGAAACGGTTGGCAAGATCGTGAACAATACTAGACAGACAAATGTCTACAAAATCCACTACCGAATTTTATTTTCGCGCTCCTTTAATTAACTCGGGAGAAAATGGATTCTCGGAGTCTAATGTTGGTTTCACACCCCCACTATGGCCGCCCGAACCCATCATCTCAGGGGTATATCCCACCGGCCTTCCCCGAACAGCCTTCCGACTCGTACAGCAGACGGATATCGGGCCGAGCTACATTCGGAAACTAAGATAGTAGTAACAAATGCATATCACTTCGACTTTTGGCTTAAACAAAAGCACAAAATGAATGCAGGCTTTGTTGGATTTTAGTACTGCTATAAAGTAACTTAGTTGCAAGTGTTTTACGGACCGAATATAGGTCGAACTATATTGTCACTACTCTCATCATCAGAGTATCGACTATTCAAGAAAGATTATTAGCAACGCGAAAAATAAAGCCAAAATATGTTCTTTCGGCATATTATTACTACCCAACATTATTATTGTAGACAATGTGTATCCTCAATACTGATAACGAAACATACATCGTGGCAAGATAACTGAAAAGCTCTCCCAGGCCTCAGAAAAGGTTTAGAACGAATTCTTATAGTAGCATAGCCAAAACAAGGAGCATATAAACTAGGACCTTGGTCCCTTCACTCAAACCGTCAGCAACCTTGGTTACCACGGCCGCATCCGAGATTCCAGTCAGAAGGTCGGAAAACCCCCCAGAACAAGGACGCTTCGCGTATCTCCGTGGTTCATACCTGCTCGGTTGTTTTCAGGGCTGCTTCGGCGTGCTACAGAAATAACTTACTGCTTTCAACTCGGCCATCCACCCTCGGAGATCAGATTCAATTACAGTCAGATAAGAAGGGCTCGGCATCAAACGGCGTAAAGTTCCCTCACTAGTTGGTAAAACAATTATGTATCCGCACGACATAGGTAAGCAACAGTTGAGGGAATGCGCCTCTAAGAGATGCCAAAATTCGTATTCAAAGGTATTTTACAAACATATGAACAAGTAATTGCAACTACCCTATAACGTCTAAGCAGGCATTGGTTCTGGTTGCTTTTTCTTTTTTTATATAGGTAATATAAAAGGGGGGCTGAGATAAAACATTGAACGCCCAATACAAAGTTAATTAGGATGGAATTATAGGCGATTTATGTAACGAAATATGAAATAAATTAAACACAGGGAAAGGGAAGAGCGTTTCATGGAGAAAGCCTTTTTGTAATTGCAAAATACAAGTGAAGATGTTTTGGGGATTGAACATCCACAAGAGACATGCACGCACCACTGTTTGCGATGACTCGAGAAGCGCACGGAAAATTGAGAAAACTAAAAGCAAAAAGACATAAAAACACAAAATAATAAAATGATGAATCGACAAAAAAAAGCTCGGACCCAGGATCGAATCATTGCATGACTTCAAGTAGTTGGTCTTCCTACCCACACTGCCCTGACAAGGCTCGAACCCTGAGTCTTTCGAAAAACCCCTCGAGGGGTTCTTTCTAACCCTACCTCCTCAACCGCTAGACCAAGGACCGCATTGGACTATACGATCGCGAATAAGGGGTGAAAGAAAGCGTCAGTATTGGTAATTATAAGTTCAACTTTGGTGCTAGGAAATTTGGAACCTCCCCTTCACCTGCCAGGCAGCAACCACCATGTCGACAAGACTTTTAAAAATAAATAATTAACAGGCTATCAAGTAGATTTATTCCTAATTAGAGAACCCACAGTCGCGTATGTCTCACATGAGGCGCCCAGGTACCTAAGGTAGGCTGCCTTGGGAGTAAACTGGAGGTGTGCATCTACTTGGAAAACTTTCCTCTCTACCTTAATTAGTAGTCCTAAGAATCCAGCGACTTACCTGGATTAACTTTTAATTAACTCAGTTTATATTTGGAAAAGCCTTGTTTTCGGAGAATCCGGACGAGTCTTTGGTTCAAAAAAAATTTAAAATTTTTTTCTTTTCCTTATTTATATGCGCATATCAAATAAATGAGGGTATTCACATCCTCGTAATACTACATTGCGCGGTTTGGCAAGACTCTGTCCACCGCCACGTGGCGCTCTGGAGCAATAATTATCCAATCTCAGGATTTACGCCGCTGGGCTTGTAAGTTCTTATACATGCCCAGCTTATTTCAAGGCTGCATCTCTTGTGGTAGCAGGGCTTGGATCTGGCATGACAATGCAACTGCCTTATACCGCAGTAGCAGTTGCTCTACCTAGCTGACGCCGATATACCGATTGGCAAGGCAATAGCCGTCCTTCCTTACCAGTTAGGTGGATCTATATATACCTTATTAGGCCAGACTATCTTGCTCTCGACAGTGCTTGACCTCGTCCCGAAGCGCTTGCCAAGCATACCCACAGAGCTACATGTCATGACTATAGACGCTATCAACCTTCCCACACTTATCCCAACCCCTGAGGCCTTAGGTATCCTAAGGGATTTACGGAACTCGGCAATCACAAAAACGATAATATTGGGCACAGCGGCTGTTGGTATAGCAGTACCATTCACAATAGGAATGGAATGGTTGAATGTAGCTAAGATAGTAGAGGAAAGAAAAAGGGAGACTGAGTTGCAGGGGAAGAGTTAACATAGAAATAGTGAATAGGATTCTTTGCTTGGTCATTGGTTATTACTTCTCCTTCTGATTTATAATATGCTAGAGTAGCATACGTATTTTAATGATGACTTTGATTTTAATTCCACTTGGATAAATATTCCACCCTCATCCCTGTTGAACAATAGGTACATATGCCATTATATAAGATAGCATTTCTGTATCATTGATATACTATCGTAAGATATTGCAGTCCAGTCTACCAAACCACCACAGCAACTCGGGCACAGTATACCATTTATTTTTTGGTATCCATACCATACCTACCCCCAACGCCCAATACATACCTACACATAGGTAAGTCCCAAGTTTCCGCTGATGCAAATGCAAATACAGACAGCCGCACCTAACCAGACAACCAAAAACAACCCTACACTTAACCGACCCCAGCTACGTACCAGAATGGACTATGCTGAAGTATAACATACAACAATATCAAGCCACAATTCAGCGGTAGCTTATGAGCTAAGCAGATCCCTAACACTCATCCCTCGTCCCGAGCCCCCGCTAGCTGTCCCTCTACGATCTACATTCAACATCAGGAGTGCCACGGACGCTTCTTGGTCGATCTCCTGCTGAGGTCTCAAGGCCGGACTAGTAAGCGTTGAATGCGACGTCGACGCGGTTCCCACATGTTGTAGATACCCCTGAGAGCCAAAGGCCGGAGAGGTATTAGATGGCCCACTATAACTGTAGTGACGATACTCGGTGGAGACAGATGAGTAGGAGTGATGTCTGCCTCGCGCTTCTTGTGCTACTAGCGCCGGCGATATAGACGATTGGTTAGAACGAACAGGAGTCTGCGCATAGACAGGTGACGGCGCCTCCGAACCCGTCATCTCAACGTCGTCTTGGCCTTCCTCGTCGTCCTTATCCTCGTCCATATCATATATATCAGTGTCATTTGACGGAGTGAGCTTAAATTGGGATGGGGCTGGCATGGCTGATTGGTCGTCGCGTTGTTCCTTGAGCTTGGTAATGCAATCTTCCAGGTATCGCACATACTCGATCGAAGCCTAGCGAAATAGAAACATTAGTATAAGCACTGCCACGAATCATTATCCTAACCGACGTACTTGAAGGATAGCCAGTTTATGCATCTCTCCAGTACAAGCAGGTATCAAACCCTTAAGTACCGCGAACTCTTCGTTCATCTTAGACCTCCGACGGCGTTCAATTAAACTATGGGCCGTCTTCCTAGCAATCTTCCTCCCCGCAGCGCTAGTTGCTGATGGCTGTTTCTTCTTAGACCCGGCACCCGTAGCATTCTTACCGGTGGTAGCGGGGGCTGCTTTGTCCGGAGGACGTTGCTCAGCCGGCTCTTCTTGGGGGCGGGGCTTCATTTGAATAATCCTGCGGGACCTCGTCGGCGGAGGGGGCAAAGCAAATGTCTCTTTCTGTGCGGCAGATGAGCGTCTTCTCGACTTGACCGTCTCACTTGGCTGGACTGGATAGGTCGTCTTAGTAGATGGCGACATAGGTGACGTCTTGATCCCAGGATTCGGTTGCTGGGATTTTGCGTTTGGCCCCATGGCCGACGGGGGTAGCTCAAAGGACATCTGAAGAGTAGAAAGCTGATGCGAGTGGTCTTGGCCTTTGATTTCGGTGGAGGATGCCGGCGTCGGCGGCATCTTTAGACGTGTCATTTTGAACGAAGATCCAATGGACCGCTACTTGCAATGGTCACACGACAATAGGGATTGGTATAGTGCTGTTTCAAATACGAAGTTTGGAGGCCAGCCGAAACGAGAGGAATTGGCAATTCAATTTCCGACTCGGTTAAAGACCCAATCTCAAATTTGAAAGTCGGGTACCGCCACGAGTAGTGGTTAAAAGGGTTCGTCACGACTGTCACGTAGGCGTAAGGCAGTAAGGGATATTGGCCGTGATATAGAGAAACCCTTCCTGGATCATGAAGTCACAGTAAGAAGTTGAGGAAGGGAATAATAAAGACCACGACGAGGTCTCGTTTCCGACGATATAGGTAAAAGATGACTTAGGGAGGGGTCAGAGTCTAGATGTAGGATGGACATGGCGAAAAGTTTCATAAAGGTCGACGAAGCATTGAAATGTATCGACTGGAGGCACGCGATCAATTCGAGTTCTAACATTGGCTGAAGTTAATAAGGAGCCAATCAGAGTTAAGAATAGAACAACGTGCTATGGTGGGTTATGATGGATTGGCCTGTGCAGCTTTTCCCCCATGTGCGACAATCTGAGTGCTCGGCTCTTACACAACCTTCCTCATCCTGGCGAAGTCCTACCCGGCAGGTCTTTTCTTTCACTGTTTGAAGAGCTCTCCTCATTGACAAGCCCCATGGCGCCACGGTTCCGTCAGTGTCTTGCACATCCTCCTTTCCGCGTTTGAACGAAGCCATTGGTTGGCTGTATTCGAAGTCAACTTGGTCCCGACCTTAAACTCTTGCTGCGATGCGAACTCAACCACATGAGCGAAAACCTCGCCGAGACGAGAGCCATTCTTTTAATGATATCACGGAGATACGTCGCATCGAGAATAGGGAACGGAGAATGTTTTAACAATCATGCTAGTCAGGTCTTCTTGAAATGATCCAAGTTGGAGATCCATTTTTATCTTAACCGGCTGAAGTATGACTTTCGTAACCGAGGAGCTGTTTAAGAATAAGAGATGGACCCGGCAAGTTATATAATTTCATAACAGATATCTTAGGTACCTACGTTTATGTATAACCTCGATAGATCTTCGATGATGAATAGGCGCTGGCGATCGAAGATTCAACTCACGTGCTAATCCGAATGTATGAATGTATAATTGGAGATGTTACCTCTCAATTCTTGTTAAAGCGTTGAAAGAAGTTACACTTGTTACGGCTCGACTCGATACCGCATTGCTCTGCTCTTGCATACCTAGGTACCTAGGTACTTAAGATGATTAATTCAGGTCTATATGGGTAATATTATAGTCAAGATACTTATTTCAAAAGGAACTTATAAGTCAACTACTATTTGAAATTGCTCTTCAGACACTTGAAATCTTTGGATAATATTTGGCTGGTGAAGTAACTAATAACAATCCTTGCAAGTTACCTAGGTTAGGTACCTAACATACGGGCTGAGAGAGTAGGTATACCCTGGTCCTTGTATGGGTTCCAAAGTTGTATTTTCAAGTACGTGTAGTTAGCACGTGCTAACTAGTTATCCTTACTTTTCGTTCAATATTTCCGTTCAAGTCCGAGTCCGACGTTATGTTTTTTTATGCTTATTCGGATGTCTTCCATAATTCATGCGAATAATTGCATATTGCTCGATCTACATCCGTTCCTCGGCGTTTATTGGCAGAGCCTACGATATGATTTGTACTTGACAAGGAAAGACAACCATGATGTCCTACATAAGGAATAGTTCATGCTGACGACAGCATGCCACGATTAAATTGCAGCTCGTCGCGTTGTTTACTTGGTAGTAGACGTCTCACCGATGCCCGGCATATAAAGTTGTAAACGATGAATAAAAAAGGTCCGTCTCCTTCACACTTCTAGAGAATTACCCAAGTAATTACATTAGAAGGAGAACCATGCGACCATTTTCCTTTTTCGGTGTATTACTGCTATCTCGTGACACTGTCGCAGCTGTGAGTAATCCTCAAGTAATCGACACCAAAAATAATGTCACGTATCGAGGGATCAACCGCAATGGTATCGAGGCGTTCTTGAATATCCCATATGGACAAGACACAAGCGGTCCGAACCGTTTCAAGCCGCCACGCCCCTTCGTACCAAAGCCAAGTAGCACAATTGATGCTGTGTCTTACGGCCCGGCATGTCCACAGCCTCTAGGAAATGATTTCCTCCCGCTAGGATTAACCGACACGACGGAGATCTCAGAGGATTGCTTGAATCTGAATGTGATACGGCCTACATGCCGGCGCGCCCGAGACCGGCTTCCGGTTCTAGTCTGGATTCATGGCGGTAGTTTCTGGATCGGTCAGAACCGGGAGATCACCACAGCACCTGATGGTATGATCCTCGAGTCTGTCGCAAACGGGCTTCCGATCATCCACGTAGCCATGAACTATCGTCTCGGATGTAAGTACCAAACGTCCCAAGTAAATTAGAAAGATAATATTTAGGCGATATTGATTGATGCGACTATAGTCTTTGGATTCGCACAGTCCAATGCGCTCGAGGCCGAAGGTTCTGAGAATGCCGGTCTAAGAGACCAGCGGCTCGCGATCGAGTGGGTTCGCGATAATATCGAGTATTTTGGTGGCGACCCTGAGAAAATCACAATCCACGGGCAATCTTCTGGGGGTAACAAGTCCTATTCATAAACAATATTGTCCGTTGCTAACTAAAGAATTCAGGTCTCGCTGTCGGTATGCAAATCATGGCCTACGGGGGAAGTAAACCAGCTCCGTTTCAGCAAGGAATATGCGAGAGTCAAGCCCTCGAGCCGGGAATCACAGGAAACTTCACTATCGATGCGATGCAGCTCGTCGCAGATCACGTTAACTGCAGCACAGGCGCATTGCATTCTCCGGAAACGGTCGCGTGCTTACGGAGTCTGGACATGGACACGCTCTTGAACGCTTCGGTGGCAACGCATCAATCCGACATCGCCCACAACATCGGCGATACCTGGCTACCAGTCGTTGATGGCGACTTTCTTCCTGCTGCACCGTCTCAACTTGTCGCCGATGGGAGATTCGCCAATGTAACAGTCATGATGGGCTGGTGCGAAAACGATCTAACCTTCTTCACTGACCCTGCTATCTCTACCTCACAAGACACTCGCAGCTTCATCCAGACATATATTCCTTCCATAAATGCATCCAGTATCGACAAACTACTCTCACTATACCCATCTTCCGAATTCACTGCCAATACAGCGGCCAACCTATCGAGCGAATTTTACCGCGCCGCACGTATCTTCCGCGACATCCTAATGGTATGTGAGCCAGTATATTACGGAGCTGCGCTCTCGGCCAAGGGCAATAGCGTCTACCTATATGACTGGAACCAGACCATCCTAGATCCTATCTTGGCCTACACAGACGGCTTAGGGGGGTTAGGTCCCGTTCACACATCCGAATTTGCGTATATCTTTGGGAATCTCTCACACTACAATGTATCTAACTACCCGTTTGATCCTACGCCTGAAGATTATAGCCTTGCGGCCCGGGGCTCCCGGTCGTGGTCGACATTTACGAGCCGGGGAGTTCCAGGTCTCCAGGGCCACGACACGTTCGAGGGGTTTACGCCTTCTTTCCCCGTAGGGGTCGAAAGTAAGACCGGCGAGGCATTCTCCGTATTCGTCGCTGGAGGGCCAAGCGAGGGGCTTTCAGCTACTGACGGTCCTGGTTCCCGACCCGAGATAGCAGCACAGAAGTTGAAAGAGCGCTGTGCTTTTATTAACTCGAACGAGTTCATTCAAGGGCTGAAGTTTTGATCTATAAATACTAAGTTGCTTAGAGCATAACCGCAGCCCACCTACTCAATAGTAATTTAATATTTGTAATAAGTCTGCATTAGATGAACACATCGGACGACAAGCATCAAGTCGGGTTATAGCGCTATCACCTTACTGGGCGCCTCTAATATCTGCGTCTCTAACATCTTCATGTAATCCTTTTTTTAGAATGTGAAGTCTACACGGCCCGGGTCCCGCGATTTCCCCTCAAGAGTCACAATACCAAGGCAAGACGGCCAGGCGTCCAGGGCTACCTAGACATGTTATATTTTTATATAATTCCCAATGTGGTTACATTCTCCTTTAGTTAAATCGTAGCATTTGTATTTCTCACGCGTGCTACCTTGAAAGACCTAACTATGTTCGTCGTGATGGAATTTAAACGGCATCTGGTAATCCCCATGGTTCAAGCGTAGAGAGCCACCAAGTCGCCTTACGAGATAGCTTTGTTCCTTTCATGTAAGTTACCTAGGTTGGTGGTTTAGCGATGTCCTTCACTATATGGGCCCTTTTTAAATGCATCTCTATATCGACCGGATAGATCGAACCTAGACTTACACGGTCCTTAATCCCGTTGAAGGTTTACTAGCTGTCCTTGATCATATATCAACTTCGGTAACTTGGACCAAAGCGCTAAGCTGAGCAGGTTGCAGATACTGACCAAGGCGACTCATACGATAGTGGAGAAGGTGTCCTAAGGCGCTTTAGCTTAGAATTGATAACTTCCTACCTACCTACCTAGGCACCTAGGTAGGTAGGTATTGAACTTGCATGTCTCAAATTATAATTATGTGTCACTCGAGATCATTCATCAGGAAGTATATCAACTACCTACTTAAGTCTCAAATCCATGGAGTTCAGCAATGCGAAAGATGCTTCATTAATCCTGTACATACTCCTTCTAGTACGCGGTGCTTCGAAATGCTGCTTTATTCAAACGCCTTGAATGCGGTCGTATCGTTTCGTCTTTCGTCATTAGTCGTGCCACTGCTTAAATGATCCCTAAGGTCCGACCTCCTTTCAAGCCCATCGGCGAGTGACGCTAATTTACTACAAGAGCCGTTCACCCAAGCTCATCGAAATCGTCATCCCAACCCAGTCTTTCAAAAATCGAAACCGTTCTTCCGGGCTCCTTCACATTTTCGGTGATAGAATTCCTAGAATCGACTGTATTCACTACATCTTTATCCAGGGCCCTACGTTTTACTGGTGTGGCCACCACAAGATTCTTTAATGGAATAGGTGCAGTACGAGGTTTAATCGGAGTCTCTGCGAGTGCGCCAGGCGGGGAACTAGGCATTTCAATTCCGCTATCACGGAAGGAAATCATCGATACTTTCCGGGTCATAATAGGTGATGACGCTAGAATATCCGCGTCGTCAACTTCAGGGAAAGATATAGAGCTCCGCCTAAGGCTCGAGGGTTTGGCCGGGGTTGCTTGGACCTGATCTACTAATGTTTTCGGACGGGAGGTTTGGAATGTATCGAGAGCAAATGCTGTTTCGTGGGTACGCTTCCTTGGCGCAGAAGAAGGAATTAACAAAGACGAGGGTGTACTACTTGGCTCGGCGGGACCCGTGGCCCGGGAACGGGCTGGTTGACTTCCGGCACCCGTGCCTAGTACATCCTTGAAACGGCTCCCAATAGGAGTTGCCTTAACTATATCGTGAGGACGATGTTGGGTTGGCTTTCGTGATTCTATGTGCTAGTTAATATAATGAAATATTAGGAATCACGTTAGAATCAATATCAACTTACTCTTTAACTGAGAGAGGCTGGTGATAGCACGCCTTTCATCTGCTTCAGCCATAGCCTTACCCACAACATCCCTATTAGGACGTCTAAGAGCGGATATGGCGTCATGCAATTCTGCCTGAACCAATGCATCCTTCATTGCCTTCTCCCCTTCCGATCTTCTCTTAATGGGTACTAATGCATGTGCGCGTGACGCATTGTCCTTAGATGTAACGGAGTCGGCCTTAGGAATATTCGCTATGGATAATGGCTCACTAGCTTCTCGCTTCAACATGGAAGTTGAAGCAGATCTCATCAATGCTATTACTCCACTTGGACCACGCGACATGCTTCGACGATGCTTCTCAGTCTCCTTGGAAAGGACGCTTTCAAGTGTCTTGGATGATCTAGACATCGGACGCTTTGTTACGGAGCTTGGTTTTGACTTAGGTTTTATAACTGACTCTGGCTTTTCTGGGTTTCTTGACTTGGGTTTTGACGGCGGCATCATGACTGGACCACCTAGCTTACGGTTGATCGAGTCACACTTTTCCGGTAATCTCGCAGAGAAGCTTTCGAAACAATGTTAGTAATAATCAAAAAGAAATTTCATAAACGGAGAGCTTCCTTACAATGGTACAATAATATCGACACAGAAATCTTTCAATGGGTCTGATGTAGCCCTTGAAGACTTCTGCATCTCGGACTCCGTACTCGCCTGGGTATCATCTGGCAGTTTAACCTCGTCCAACGCTGTAGACTGCCATATGCATAATCGATCCGCATGTACATCAACTAAAGAGGGTAAATTCTGCCGACTACGCTTCTTATCCTTGGGCACTTCGGATGGAATCTCTTCAAGAGGTAGGCCCGGTAATTGCGAATCTAGGTTAGTTTGAGGCGGAACTAATGGTTCCAATGCTAGAATTTCGAGAATGATGATCATCTGCAATTGCGTCTCCCTCGACCGTAACCAGGCTACTTGGAGCTTGGTCTCCTGAGGTTCAGTCGTTGTCATTATTTCGTCGTCCTTAAACTCTGGTTTGCGAGCACTCCACCACTTTTGAATATGCTCATGCTCCATCGGATACAAGCCATTTTTTCCAAGCTTCATTTTCCTAGACTTCCGTTTTTTAGTCTTCGCACTGCCTTGTTCCGCATCAGAGTCTTGAAAGATGGGCTTCATTTTGGAAATTAGATCCGGAAGTGTTTCCCGGTACTTCTTGTCTATCTGTGCCGTCGTCATAACAAGACTTTTCAAGAAGTCTACAAGATCGTTCATATCTAGATTTGAATCGCAATCTAGATGGAAAGCAGCACGTGCGCGAGAAAGAGGACCTTTTGCGAAATAGGCTAGGGAGCCCTAGTGGGAATATTAGACAACTTGTAAAGCCAAGCATACCTTGCTTGGTGAACTTACCATTGAATGATAAAGAGATTCAAGATACTGATTACGAATATTATCAAATATGCCCTCCGCAGTTGGTGTCGCCGTCTGCTCGTTCACTATATAGGAAGTTGGTGCTTGGCTCTGGGTCTGAGACTTGGGCTTCTCGGTAAATAAACTTTGTAAAGAAACTTGAACGTTATCAAGTTGCGATTCGTCATGGTCTTGGCTGGGTGTGAGTGGCCGCGCGGAAGGGTTAAGTTGGGATGTCGTCGAAACAGAACGAGATCTTGCAGGCTTCTTTACTAAGGATTGTATTGCTTCTATCGCAAGTCTCCTCTTCTTAGTCTCGTGGTGTAAGTGGGGTGTGGTCAATGGGCGTGATGCATTGGGATTTATAGGAATATTAGGCCGCTTCTCAATCAGTTGGGTGTATGATACCGTGGCAAGTTGTCCAAGTTCCCGCAAATCCACCCAGGAGCCGAATTGGCAAAGTGTATAAAGCCCATTCGTCTGCCGTTCTAATGCGTATAGGGTCTTATCGGATTCTAGTCGAGCAATGAGAACAACAGGTCGGGATCCTATGCGACTTTCGAGTTCTAGAGCCTTAATTTTAGATTCGAAATATCGCGAGGATTCAAAGCTTCCATATGGCGAAGAGAGATCAAGGAATGAGAGTCGAAAGTGCTCGCGAGGAAGAATCATTAGGGGTTGAAGGCTACGAGGTTTAATCGAAATATTCGGGGGATACGGCTAGAATTGGTTCAGCAATGAGATGAGATAACATAAGTTCTTAGGACGAATTGACTTACCCTAACTACGATTGAAGGTCGTAGGAGCTCTTCCATAGCTCCAACATCTCGTTTACCTTTTATGCTCGGGGACTCATCGATAAGACTGCCATGGCCACCTCGACTATCATGTCGAAGGTCAAAACGAGTGTCGGGTGAAGACATATGGATGCCGCTGGAGGGTAGACGCGACGCGTCCGAACCTAGAGCTCCTGAAGGCATATAGATTCCATTTATTGGTTACATATGACCTAAGAAAAAGGAAACGAAAAAAAGAAGATATAAAATTAAGTCTATATTGTGGTAGAAGGAAATTACACCAATGCCTGGTCGATCATAGGTAAGATGATAGATCAAAGAGTACTAATCGTAGGTACTGCCATATCTTAAAAATGTACCTAAATTAAGTGTATTTAGCGAACCAAAAGGGGAAAGATGCACGGGCCAAATATTGATTGATTTCACGCGCTTTTTTTTCGGCCTACACGCTCACGTCCATGCGCGATGAGGGGTACAAACCAGATAGGCAGGATAGGACCTTATGTCAGGTACCTCAAGTATCTCTCCAACTAACCCCCACACTTATGTACGCAAGCCACAGGTACAGAAAGAATCAGGTACGTACCTACACTAAAGCTCCAAGAATTGGCCTAATTAGGTATCATCTGTGGCGTATGTTTTTCGATATCATCGAGATACTCCCGTCCATACTACTACGGTAAGGTGATTGCCGTATATAGAATAAGCCAATAAGTATTGCAGGTTTGGCACTCCAATCTCGAACAAGATTACGATGATGCGCTCTAATAACTCGAGTCCTTTGATGGGCTATCGTCCGACTTTTGTCTCGGCATTCGATACGTATTCGTTCACTTACACAATAACTTGATTAGGTACGAATACCATATGATGAATTGTAAAGAATATTTCTGTCGTAGGGTACGATTTGCTATTTGCCACCAGTAATTGAGTTCAAAGCCTTACTTTTACAAGAATTGTCAAATTGCGTGCCTCCAGCTTAATATCAAATTCGGAGATCATTTTCCGCAACGGCGGGATCGTGTTTTTTTTTGGATCGTGGCGTCGAGTTTTCCACACTTTGAAACTGCCACTAGACACGTGCATTGCTCTTTACAAATGAAAAAAAAACAATATCTCGATGCACCTTACGACGCGATAATGTAATACGTATGTCATGTATAATGTGCGTGTCCGCTGGACTTTTACTGTAACACGACAGCGGAGGTCTAGCTCCCCCAACCTTGGAAGGCTCTTTCTCTTTGCCCAACTTTAGGAGGGATATTGTGCTGGCCTTGATCGATTCTCAAAGAAGAAGGTCGTCCGTGCACGCAATAGAGCATTTTTATTGGATACATCCACAAATTTAATAGGTTGGTAGCTGGCCTAAAGAAGTCCCCACTTTGAAAATTCTAAGAAAATACATATTTTTTTCCCTTTATTTTATTTTCTTTAATAATTATAAATATTTTTATATTTTCCTTAATTTTAAATTATTTATTATATAATCTTAGATTTGGATTGTAAAGGTTTTTTTATACTCCTTTATAATATAAAATATTATATTTTAAATTGAAAATAATGTTTAATTTTTTATAAGGTAAAGTTAAGGGATATATAATTTAAGCCTAAAGGAGAAAAAAATCATTATTATTTTTTAAATTATAAAATCTATATAACTTAATTACCAAATAATATTTAATATATTTAAGATTTTAAAATACTAATTGAAAATTTATATACTTATTATATACCTATTTTTATTATTTTATTTAATTTTATATATTTTTTTGTTTCTTATATCAATCTTAAAAAATCAACCTTATTTATTATTTTATTTATGTACTCTTTATTTAATTATTATATCACTATTAAAATCTATTAAAAAGGTTAATTAGCAAAATCTTTAATAGATTAAATAAATATTTTTAACCTAATACCTCTTCACCAATTTTACATTTTTTCAATATATAACTTCTTCTTTCTAATAGGGACAGAAATGTATCTATATTTTATAACTCCTCGTCCACATTTATCACCTATTACTAAAAAATATTTTAAATATTAGTGATTGTGGATCTAATTTTAGAAAGCCCCCTTTTTATAATAATTCCTTAGGTATTTATAATTAAAGATTACATCAAAATTAATTAATTTTCAAGATTATATTTAAAAACCTCACCACCTAAATTAAAAATAATCCCCCAATTTTATAAAAATACCAACTAATTGTTCCATTATATAAACAATCTTAATTCTTCCCTTCTATTAATTCACCTTTTATCCAATATTATTTTAACATCTTATAATAAAAAAAATATAAAATTAGTATTAATAATTTTGTTAATTATTCCAATTAATCTAAAACTTTTTGAAAAAATGATGATTAAAAAAAGATAAAATATTAAAAATATATTATCCTTATACTCTACAAATATAATATACTTTTACACAATTTAATTTATAATCTTTTTTAAATAATATATATATTAATCCACTTATAATTTAATTTTATCGTTCATTATTTAAAAATAATATTTTTTTACTTTTTTATTAAAAAAAATAAATATGTAAAATTGGTAAAAATCTTTTTTATATAAACCAAAAAAGATATAATTATTTTAATAATTTAAATAAAATTATAGTTTTATCTAAAACCTATATATTATTAATAAATTAAATTCTTTATATGAAACCCTTACGTGATTAAATTTAGGTAGTGTTGAAATATGGTTGTAGAATGAATATGCCATTTTTTTATGTTGTACGATAATCTTTGATGGATCTTGGAGATTTAATAAATCTATCCTATTTTATATAAACATCTAAAAATAACTATAACATATACTGGCCTACTTACCTTTACATAACTTCATTCAATATAATAAACAACTTATATCAAATATCTTTTTACATAAATTTATTTTTTTTAATAACCCAGAATATCCATAAATTATATAAATTAAATACCTAAACAATATCATTCAATTTATATAAGTAAGTGTTTTAATTTTATATATGCATATTTATTTCCAACTTTATAAATTAAAAATATAATCCTAAATTAATAACATTTTCTATATTTAAAATATTTATATTAATGAAAAATAAAATAATATAATTATTATATTAAATAAATTATTCTTTTCTGGGTGGAGTTTCAATTAAACCAACTAAAATTACAAAATTAATATTAAGGTTTAAACTTATGTAGGACGTAGTGTTTTGATTAAAACATAATAAAATGGATAGAATTAAAAACATAATAATGATTATTAATATAAATGAAGTAAATTTCTATTTATATTATTTTTTAAATTTTTAATAATAAATATAAATTTATTAAAATTTAGGATAACAAATAAAAAATTAATATATTTAAAGTTTTAAAAATATCATTACCTGAATAATTTTAATATGAATATTAATGTTATAAATAAGGTATGTTAAATATATAGTGCATTTTCTATTTTATTTTTACACCACAACAAATTTCAATAATTTTCAACCAATGACAAATAGTAATCATAACCAGCGTGGAATATAGAGTAAATTGATTTAAAAAAACCTCATATTTCCTAAGTTATTTTACTATATCACATTAGGATATTACATGCTAAATCTACCCCCTTATAATCTTATTAATAATATCACAAACCAAACTAACAAATAATTCATTAATTTCAAATTTTGTTATTATTATATAAAACTTTTTATATATGAATATTAATTTGTATCATTATTTTTGGAAATTTTACATTTTTTTTATTGCAAATTGTTAATAAATCTGTAATTATTGATATTTAATTTTATAAAATCTAATAAAAATCCTTAATTTATATTATTAATAATATAAATTTTGATTAAAAATATAATTTTTTAATTATTCTTTTTTTATATAAAATAAGTATATTTATAAATAATAATTAAATAAGTTTTTGTATAACAATTGTAATAATATTAAAGATATTTTAAAAATGGCATTTGTAAAAGGGTTACTCAAAAATAAAAAAAGAAAACAACAATAATAATAAAGATAAAAAAGATATTATAAAAATATTTATATATTTAAAAAATAAATTAATTAAATTATTATGAAAAATTAATAAAATTAATTATTGTTATAGTAAATTTATTTTAATAAATTTTTAATTATTAATATATTTTTCCTTAAAAATTAGGATTAAATAATATAAACATTAACCCCAAATTTAAAATTTCAATTTCATTCATCGTAAATAAGGATAATTCTATTTTTCAAACCAAGTTTTAAGACGCCATTGAAATATTAGATTTATAATTCCAATTGAAAAAATAAGTATTATTAAAAAAAATATATTTGAAACCTATTAATACCTCCAATAAAGTAGTATGCATCTCACAATTTTAACACCACACTCATACTAAAAAAAAACTCCCTTTAAAATAATATTGATTTTATTTAATATAATATTTAACTTAAAATATCAAAAAAAAATTATAGGAATATTTCTTACCAAAACTCATATCAAAATTAAAGGAGGTATTTTCCACAAATTCTAAAAAAACACTATATCAATTTAATTATACCAAATATTTCCCAAAAATATTATATCTAGTTTCAATATACATAATTTATTAATTAACCATATTTTTAAGGAAATTCCCTCTAAATTATTAATTATTTATATTACAAATACTTTATATTTATTTATATTTAATAAAAATTGAAAATTTATACTTACTTAAAAAACAATTTTTAATAATAAAATATACCTTTACAACAATCACTAAATTCTCTTTTAATCCCTTAAATAATTAATTTAATAAAATTTTATATAAAAAGGTTTCAAACTATATAACTATCTTTACAAATAATATTTTTTAAATAATTAATATCTTATCTTATCTAATTAAAAATATTTTAAATAAAATTATTATAGTATGGTGTGATTTTAATAAACCTATTAAAAAGGATTTTTTACTATTTTTTGGATTTAGGAAATCTATATTAAAAAAAACTTTATTATAATTGAAAACAAATAACTATTTATATATTAAAGTTTCCTTAAATAGATAGTTTTAGGATTGGTAACTAATGGGAGAAGATGAAATGATTTTAGATGTTTTATTAATTTTAGTATAGTATATTCCTAATATTAAAGAAGAATTAATAGAATAGGTTATTTATATCCCTTAATAAAAAGATTTTTTGTTAATATTTCATAATATTCCAAATAGAGAGATAATTAATAAATTAAAATAAGAGGTTAATTTAAATATGGAAGATATAATAAAAGAAAATCTTATAAAAACTAGGATATTATTTATTAAAGAAAAATAGGACATCCAAAAAAAACTATTATCCATAAATTCTTCAGGATTTTTTAATTTAGGTAACAATAAAACAAACAATTTTTAAAAAATAAAATTTATTTATTAAATTATTTGTAATAAAAAATCATTAAATAATAACATTATTAATAAACCCAAATTTTTTGAAGAAGTTATTGATAGTTAATTATATATGAAAATATTGTTTGGGTTTGAATTTTTGAATATCTAAAATCCTCACTATTTCGCAAATACTTTTATAACACTTTTTCCATATAATTGGGGTGGTCCTGTTATAATAAATTAGGTTAAAAGGGATGAATTAATTGTTTTCAAAAAAAAGAATTTTACTTTATAAATGTAAATAAATATTTTCCTTATCCATTAAAAAATAATGCCTTTATATACTATATAGAATGAAATGTATAAAAATTAATAAATTTCCATAAATGGGTGTTTATTAAATTATCCTAACATAAAACTAATACTATTATATATCTAATATTCTTTTTCCTTATATTTAACCAAATAATTAAAAATAATAATATATGTATTAATTGAATATGTATGAATAAGGGGATTTTTTGTAGGGTAACTAAAATTTATAATTTATTTATAAAAAAATAATTGTAGTAAATTAAAAAAAATTTTTAAATAAATTATTAAATTAATGATTTTAGAATGAAATTGTTGTTAAAAGAAATTATTATTTATGGATATTAGTAATCACTTTTTAGTGAAGAGAAGGTTTTGTAATGTGATAAATTAAAAAATATAATTATATAATATAGGATATCTATTATTTGGTTTATGAATAATTTTAATGATATAATATTACTAATTTATATAAAAATTAATTAAAAATTTTGAGGGGATAGATATTTAAAGAAATTAAAATGATAAATAGAAAAAAAATTAATATTTATCAATAAATCCTTAATAAAAGAAATAAATTAAAACCTAATATCTTCTGTAATATGGTTTTATATTTATATGGATGTTTTTTTTGAGTATATTGTTAAAGCTTATTTTAAAAATGAGATATTCAATCTAATTGACCAATATTTTGGAGTTTTGGAAATGAATAGGTAAAGTGTATTTCATTTTTATGGCTTTTTATAGTATTATAGTAATATTGGTATAGAAAAAATAATAAAGGATTTAATGGGAAATAATAAATAAAAAAAAATTAATGAATTTTTAAAATGGATTGATAAATATTTTTAAGAAGGTTTTAATTATATTATTTTAAACAAAAAATCTCATTATCCCAATAAAACACATCTTAAACCATTTGAAAACTTATGTAACGATATTTATAAGTTAAAAGAAAAATAGGAGGATAAGACCTAATATGTAATAATTGCAACACAAACCCATCAATATACAATAACATACCAAAAATATAAAAGAACGAACAGGTTAAATAGATGTTGTTTTAGGTAATTTTAGAAAAAGGTTAAGAATATGTATATTAATAATAATGGGGTTCTTTATATTAAAAGAAATTTTAATAATTATACACAATAAAACAAAATTATAACTATAATTATACAACACAACCACAACTTCTTACTAATTTGTACTACTGCCCAAACCCTAGCGCTCTTATACTATATTACAAACTATACTACAAAATTAAAAATACCTTCTTATTAAAGATTTATATTTATAACTTTATTTCTAAATCAAATCACCACAAGCTACTATAACCAAAAAAATAATAATAAAACTAAAAAAACTCAAGGAATTATAATATAAATTTTAAATTAAATTTTTTTTCAATAAGAATTATCATCCATCAAAATATACAATCATTTACTTAATTATAATACATATTATTACTCCTTAAAAAAATAACGTTAATTACATTCCAATACAATCTATTTTATTATTTGGTACAAGTAGTTACATTTACGCAAACTTACTAAAAACTACTCTAATGGCGATAAAGGCCCTTAAATAAATGAATTTCTATCTTTCAACAAAAATAATCATAAACCAAATATCTTTAAAACTTATATATATCAAAAGCCATTATTAAAAAACATATATTTATACAAATACATTTTTATTATTGATGTTATGTTGAAACCTACATCTAGAAATTTACAATCATATAAAATAACATTTAACAAATCAATAAAAAACAATCAATTCTACCAAAAAATTATTTATCTTAAATAAAATAACATAAAGATTTTTATTCCTCTTTTAACAAACTCCTTACCTTTAACATTTAATAATAATAAATTATATAATTAAAATATTATAATCCACCTTACTTTATTTATTCCTTAAAAAATATTTATTAAATAGACATAACAAACTCCATTAGAAATATAAGAAGATTTATCCTAAACACTTCCAACAAAATTAAAATTCATTAATAATAACTTCAATTTGTTATAAAAATCTAAAAATAACACAATTAAAGATTAAAAAATCTATAAAACCCATTTTAATAAAAATACCATATTACAAAAATATAATAAAAATTATAAGGATATAAATAAACATAAAGTTAAAGAATCCAATAATCTTCTTAAACAATAAAAAGAATCTGAAACAATCAAATACTTTTCTGAAGAAATTTTCCAATGTTTACAAAAAACATAATTAAAAAAGGCACCAATATTCAAAGAATCTGTAACGCATATCATGAATTTGGTATTAAGAAATAATGTAAAAAAACTTACAAAATTTCCAAATATTCTAAAATTAAATATTTACAAAATTTTACTTAAATAAACAATTTAAGAAAACTTTACATTTCAATTTCTACATTTTAATATAAACCAAACCATAATAAAATATATTAAAACATAAATGAACAATTTAATTATTATGAATATAGAAAAATTAAGCGAAATTACAAGAACCACAAATAAAAAAAACCTATTAAAAAGATTTATTAATAATATAAAAATACTCAGTATAAATGAGGATCCTGTGCAATATATATTATCAATATTATAATAACATATATTATAAGAAGTTCAGCCAATAACACTTACCATTGAACTTTTCTAAAAAAAGAATTAAACAAACATAGATCAATTCTTATTACACAAAAATTTATTTAATTTTAAATAAAATGTATTACTATTATTTATTATAGGAAAAATAAATATTTTAATTATATATAAAGTATAATAATAATTGTTTTACAACATATTAAATACAAACAATAATGATTTATATAAACCTCAACTCCTCCACTATTTTAAAAAAAAAAGAAATACAAATAAAAATATAATTATCAAAACCATTATCAAAACATTTACAATAAAGAATAAACAACAACAAATTAAAATAACAATTATATCTGATAATGCAGTAACAAATATTAATAATATTATTATACATTCAATTGTAAATTTTTTTTTTAAATTTAATATAATACCAAAACAAGAAAGAATTTAAAAAGACATTAATATGCTAATTATTAATAAATATAATATACTATCAAAACACAATTTTTACATAATTAACAAAAAACTCCAACAAATCCAAAAACAATTTAACATAAATTTTAAAAAATTACCAATT
Organism: Daldinia sp. FL1419; assembly: GCA_025201765.1. Taxonomy (NCBI): domain Eukaryota; kingdom Fungi; phylum Ascomycota; class Sordariomycetes; order Xylariales; family Hypoxylaceae; genus Daldinia; species Daldinia sp. FL1419. The sequence continues at coordinate 211,396 of MU623369.1, forward strand.
GTTATACTATATAAGGATTTTTATTAATTTTAATCTATTACAAGAATAATCTTTCTTTTTTTTAACCAATTGATAAGTACAAAAAAATTAAAAAAAACAAATTAACTTTATAAAATAAAAAAGAATAATAACCAATATCTTAGCCATTCATTATAAGAAAAATTTACAAACATCAATCTTTTAAATCAACAAATAAAGAACAATAACCTTAATCTTAAAATTATATTAAATAAATTTCATAATGGAATATAAATATTAAATAATATGGATATATTGAATGGAAGAGTGGTTGTTTTAAAAAACATTAATTTAGATAAGCACACAAAAACTATAACACCTTTAAATTCAATATAATACGCAATGAATTTTTAAGTTATGTTAATATTTACCAAGAAAAAAGGTTAAATTACATACTTCTTTTTATTAGATTATTAAATAAACCATTCAAATTGAAGGGAAAGTTTAATAATTATATTTAAAATAATAGATATTTTAATTTTAAAAGTTCCAATTTATATGGTTTTTATAAGAAATATATTAGTTTTTATAATAGAAAATACTTATTAAATATTAAAAATAGTGAATAATATCAAGTACCTTTATAAAGGCTTCATCTTAAATCTAAGAATATTTATTTATAAGATTATATTGAATTTTTTATTAATAATATAATTATTAAAAATATTTTTAATGTTATTGTTAATAACAAATATAATATAATTTGATAGATTGGAATAGGGGATATTACTTTTATTTCTAAAATTGATTAATGTAAATTAAGTTTGTTTATTTAAGTGCAAAGGTTTTACATTAATACCCACATTTATTATCATTAAATTTAAATTGTAAGGGTAAATAATTTAGAAGGTATATTTAAATTTGATATTATGTTATTTTAATGTAAAAAAGGTAGATTTTATAATTATATATATTTAATTATTAAGGGTTATTAATTTTCAAAACCTATATCTATTATTACCTATAAATGAGGATTATTAGTGTAAATTAAAATTACCATTTAAAATAGGTTAAGGTATATATTAATTAAATATGTTAGTGGAAGAGATTATAAGATTTTTTATATAATATTGAAAAACATTTAAAAATATAATATTAAAAAAAGGAAATAGTGTGTTTGTTATTGAAGAATGTTATGATTTTAAGGGGTGTATTATTTGATATTTTTATATATATAGTGATATAAAAGAAATTATATCCTTCCAAATCTTAAATCCAATTAAATAACCCACATTAAAGATAAAAGAAAAGAAAAGAAAAAATACATTAAAAAAAAAAAATAACATTATAAATTCGAAGATTTTTATTCATATTCAATATTATAATTTTAATATAAATAAATTAAAAATCTATATATATATTTATTAATATTTACCTATCCCCACACCAAAATTTTACATTTATAAAAAATAAATATTAATATAATATTCTTTTATATTTATATTATATAAGGTTGGGATTTTGTGCTTAATAATATTTCGCTAATATAAAAACCCAATTATATTTAATTTTAAAAAGTTTTTAACCCTTATTCACATCATAACCCTTCTTAAATGGTTGGGAATGGGTGTAAAATTCAAAAAAATTGCTGTGGTTTGTATTTGCAGGAGATTGTAAGGTAATGAATATAAAAATTATATTTTTATTTGTAATAAAATCATTAAATATAAATATATACTAATATTTATTATTATTATCTTTATTAAAAATACTATTTATAATTTGAATAGTAACATTATTTACAAAGGGTAGAGTGGGACTTAAACAATTTGGAATAAATAATAAAACCAGCTGCTTATATGATAAAGGAAGGTTATAATAAATTTCGGAATTATCATTATTATTTAAACCATATAAAAATAAAAAATCCAATAAAAATAAATTTTTATTAACAAGAATAAAATAAGAAAATAAATTTACATCATATTCAATATCCTTTAAAATTTGATTAACATTTTTTTTCTAATTTTTTTAAAAAAGAATTAAATAACAGTGCGAGAATCTTAATCTTAAGGAAAATATATTTAAATTAAATAAAGTTTTTTCTTTTTATTCATCATCAAAGGGTATACTACCCACACAAACAAACCTAAACACTTTATATACCAATTATATTTTAAAAAAAAGTATTATATTAGTACAGAAAATGGACCACACAAATCAAATAAACAGATACCTAACTAATACACCACACAACTTATTAATAATTATATTTTAATATTTGTAAATATTTTGAAAACTTTTACCAATATTTTTAGTAAAGTAATTTACATAAATATAAAATTTATATTTTTTAATAAGACCAACAATAATAAATTTAAATACGAAGTTTAAGAAATTATAATCCCAAATAAAATAAAAATCTTTACGCAATAGGATTTTATTCCTTCAATTTTTTAACATTTATATATATAAACTAATAATAGAATAATAAATGTAATTATGTTTAACCCAAACAATTTCTTATTTAAGAATAATATAGACTAAATTAATCCCAGATAAATAATTAAATAAATAACAAAACTTAATACACAACTCACTTTCTACCATAGCAACATTAAGATTAAAGAGAATTTTAATATTTTTCTAAGGTTTTAAAATCCTTTTAAAAAATAATTAGTTATTGAAAGTAAGAATTATAACCCAATGAATACCACGTGGCAAATAATTATACTTATCAGAAATAATAAAGAAATAATCCTTGGATGGTAATAGATTGTTAGGGGGGATTTATAAACAATTTTGAATTTTTGGATTTTTGGAAAGGAAGGGCAATGTTTTTTTTGAAAAATCTTTATTTTTATCAAATTACATAACATTATTGATCAATATATAAAAAATATAATATACCATAATATATTACATACTTTTATTATTTGTAATAAATTTAAGAAGATAGTTATAGTAATCTTTTTCTATATAATATAGATGATAAATATGGATTTTTTTAAGAAGATGATTATTATAAGGCTCGATATTTACAGTAATATTATGAAAAAAAAATATTATTAATAGAAATTTATTTTCAAAAAAGGGTAATAGTATTATATAATTTTCATCCACAAATTCTTCTATTAATAATTAATAAGGAATTTGTATTATTAAATTATATTTAATATATATTGCTTACGTTATTATTATTAGGGTTAATTTTTATGTTGTTAGATTCATTATTAAATAAATTACCAAATTTATTATTAAATAAATTACTAAATTCATTATTTAATATGTTACTAAATTTATTACCAGATTTGTTGTTAAATTCATTATCGAATATATTGCCAAATTTATTATCAAATGCATTGCCAAATATATTAATATCAGGCTTAACAATATCAGATAAATCAAATAAACTTAAAAAAAATAATTTATTAGCTAATATAATATAAAAATAATATAATAAAAATATAAAACCAAAATAATAAAAATAAATTAAATAAAAATAACTGTGTAATAAAAGATAGATGAATAATAAATTAAATAAAAATATAAAATATAAATACTCCGCTTTCTCCACTTTATAAAAAATGTTTTATAAGATTTGGATAAATAAATGGTCTGTAAAATAACAATAAACCTATAAAAAATACCTAAAAAATCAATACAATTAAAATCTTATAAAATATCAATTTAAGTAAGAACATTTTTTTAAATTTTCATATTCATATATTAATATATATATAAAAAATTAAGTAATTAAACCTTATATGGTAATTTGCATTATTAATCTTAATAACATAAATAAAAATTTTATTATTAATTATTATCAAGTTAAGAAAGAGGTATTAAATATATTAGTAATTAAATCTGGAAAAATAATTATTGGAATCTGAGAAAATAAAATATTAAAAATAATTTTTGGAAATAAATAATATTAATTATTAATTGTTTAATTGTTCGATAAATAAAATACATTAAAAATATTTTTTTTATTAATTTTAATTTTTATATTATAATGATAAATAAAAGATATTAATTAATATAAATAATATAAGGGAAATTAAATATATCTCTTATCTTTTATTATTTTGTTTCTTCGTAAATACTTAACACAATAATATTATATTAATTTTACCTTTATGGGAAGTAAGATTATTGTTAGTAAAAAATCTTGACTCATCTTTACTGTTGCGATTATTGTTTTTTTTAGTATGCTTGATAAATCTTTTATTATGGTATTTTGATTTAGTTTGGTTATTATTAAGCATTATAATTGGATAATGATTAGTTTCTGGGGAAGTAATAGAAGGTGAATCTTGTATGCCCAAAGGAATGATTATAATATTAGTGGATGTTGCGGTTATTGGTGTTTTAGGTTTTACAGTTTGAGATGAAGAGGTGGTTTGAGAATTACCTGATAAGTTGTTACGGGGAAGGGTGTTAAAAGTAGGTACGAGGTAGATTAATCTATTTTAAATTTATAATTAATGGTAATATATAATATATGTAATTTGGAAATATAGTGTAGGATGAAGATATGTATTAAAATATATTAAGAATGATAGAAGAATAAATTTAAAAAGAAGGATGTGGAATAAATAAATGTATATGATAGTAATAAAAATATATTTATTAATATATGTTTTATAAATAAGATGTTATTAAAAATATCTTAGTAATAATATTATAATTATGCATGGGATTCTTTGATTTATAAAAGTTTAATTTTAAGTGTTGATTTGAATAGAAAGGGATAGGGATGGTACTGATGTGATATATTTGGGTGTTAAAATAAAATAATATATTATAAAAAACCCATTTTAAAAGGTTATTATATAAATAATTATATAATTTAAAAAAATTTAATAAAAAAATAATATTTAATTAGAAAGGAAAAAAGAAAAAAAGAAGAAGATGGGTTTTTTAAATAAAAAGGATAAGAATTAAATAAATATTTAGAATTAATATTAATTATTAAAAAATATTTATTATTATTAAAATATAAATTTTAAAATAATATTAATATTTAAAATAAAAACTTTATACACCAAATTATAATAAAATATTTATTTTTTAAAAATTAATATTTAAGAGGCTTATTTAACAAATATCTACAATATATAAATGGGATTTAATTAATAAAAATTAAATATGGAAATTAAAAAAGGGGTAGATATGTAAAATATATATAATTAATAATATTTTAAATTAAGTTATATATATAATGATTTTTGAAATTTTAAGGAAGAAGAAGTTAGTATTAGAGAATATATTAATAAGGAATTAATAAAGCAAATTTATATAATAAAGGTTAATAATATAAGAAAATATTAAAATATTTTAAAGTTAAATGAAAATATAAATCCTGGTGTATGATGGCCTTATAGTTGAGTAGGTTAGGTAGTTACTAAAATCGGGCTATTGTGGTGCCCCGCAGGGGTGCCCTCTTGTATTTGCAATTTTACATAGTTGTGGTTAACTATCTGATAGGTTAATACGTCTCAACCAATCGCCGCCAACTTTTTCCTTGCTACATCTCTTTTAGTCCCAAGTTTGGAAAAGTCGCTTATGCAAGTTGCTGAATCGGCAGAGTTATATAACTAACATATGATTTAACTTGTCCTGATTCTTCTCTGATCCTCCATTAACCAACTACCTAATTGACCACCTAATTGACCTCCATCTACGTACTTGCTTTTTTTATTATCTACCTGACTACCACATCTGTAGAAAGATTGCCGTTATCTCCATCTTGCAGCTGAACCCCAATTTACTCTCAAGGCTCGGAATATTTTAATCTTTGATCTTCACCTTTTGATCTCCCAGTAAATTAGTCTTAAAGAGGAAGGGGAAAAAAGTTAATTTTCGTCATCTCATCGGAGCGACCAATTTAGTACGCATCGAGCAAAATCAAGTAGAAAGGGTCAACTCAAAAGAGAAAAGGGAAAAAAAAAAAAACCAAGAGGTGCCCGACTGAGTGGGAGTGGGAACCTGCAGCGCCCGAGTCAAGAGGTTTTTGTCCACTTTCGTCCACTTTGCAATTTCAAGGGTTTTTTCGGGTTTTTCCCTCATGGATGACCCTGGCCTGGTCTATCGTGAATAGCTGCCAGCTGACTTGCTTGGCGTCTTGTTTTTTTGAACAGCGACTAACAAAATTACAACCTTACCTGCTTATTGTCGTTTTTTAATGCATAACGATTCCCATCTTCCAAAACTAACGTCTCTCTAATCTTCCTTGGGCTCGAGGGTGCCAATATCTCCGGATGACAAACTGACCCAAACCTTTGTGCTTCTGGATTTAATTCCAGCGAGTGACATTCGTTAATTCTCGATATGTCCGCCGAAACATCGCCACGCGCCGTTCGATTTTCCCAGAGCGAAGTCGATCTGGCGCGAGATAGGTCTGAGCCTCAACGACCCGTCGCTATTTCCACCGATTCCGACGGCTCAGGCTCATCTGAGGATTATACACCCGATCCGCACGAACTCGAACGTCAAGACGAATTGGGATCTCTTCCTCCGTATGGAGATGGCAGTGTTACAAGCTCCATGGCGTCTTTGGCACCAAATTCCGTTGCCAACAATGCCGGAAGACAGCGAGGTTCCACGACCGAAACAAGCGCTAATAATATCGCGAATGGTGTCGGCGGCCGTCAACAGCAACAACAAAGGCCCCATGTGACGCGCACTCCCTCCAGTACCTACGCTCCCCAAAGAGGTCCTCCTCAACAACCCGGCTTCATCTCTACTTCAACACGGTCTGGATCACGCCGAAGAGATCCTGTCGACAAGTTCCGCGACCAAGAGCCTGCTTACTTGCGCATGATGCGCCAAGACCGTACTCCCAACGGATATTTTGATCCTTACACACCCAGCGTTGACTATTCTGATGAAGAGTCCGAGGGTGAGACGCCTTCTTCGGAGGGCGTTTTCGACGACCGCTTCCCCAACGACGAGACCATAATGTTCCAGAATCTCATCGACGACACGCAACCCACCGAGGATGATATTAAGGACCCGGCGAACCGCGAGCGGTTGGAGTGGCACGGTATGCTGGCAGCAGTTTTGACCGGTGACGTTGTAAAACAAGAAAAGAAGCGGCTTATCGGTACGTCTGAGTTATCGGGCGGAAAATCTACCTACAAATCGGAACTGTGGCTCGGAATCAGATCAAAAGTGACAGGTCGGTCCCTCGCGGTCCAACGGAGAGTGGTTGAAGAAGGACGAGGGAACCTCGACCGCATTCTCGACGAGATCACTCGGTTCGAAGTTCAAGGTGAGACTGCTGCCGGCAAACCTGCCATCGAGCAGGTTCGGGATATTGTGAAGAAGATCGAAAAGTGCGAAGGCCTATATCCCTCGTGGCAGGCAATGGGTCTCTCACACCAACAAGTCACTTCGCAAGCATTCCAAGAAGTATATGATGTCGTGATGTCTTGGTATAATACCAATGAGATGATCAATACCGAACTGTCAATCCTTAAGAAATGGGTAGGCAACGATGATCTGGATTTCCAGAGAACGAAACAGAGGTCACCAAGTACCAACGGTTTAAGCGATGAAACATCATTTCTAGACCGTCTTTTGAAGGAGGATGGCCTAAGATCGTTACACGAAGATGATGAGGCCGCAACACAGGAACACGCCCTTAAAACGAAGTCGCTTATCCGAAGAAGTATGCTAACGCCGATCTCGACTACGATTGCCAAGGCTAAAGAAACGCTCATCATGAACTCAGCAGCTTTTCATAAACGACATCTTCCGCCTTATATCGAGGAGCTGCTCACTCTCATCAGCTTTCCATCACGATTAATAGAAGAAATAATCAAAGTTAGAGTAGCTTATGCTAAGAAAATGAAAGAGACTACTCAGCAAACCCCTATCCTTCAAGACCAAATGATCTCACAATTTGAGATCTTACTGAAGCTTGCGATCCGAATCAAGCAGGAGAATCTCATGGTATCTCAGCCTCAGCCCGGATGGAACTTGCCACCATGTATTGACGAGTCGTTTGATCAAGTTGTACTTGATGCCCTAAAATACTACTTCAAGATGTTGAATTGGAAGCTTAGCAGAAATAAAAATACATTCAAGGAAGCCGAAGTTTTATTCCAGGAATGGGATTTCGCTAATGAAATTGGTCAGCATCTTGTTGGGGGCGACATAGAAGTCGCAGAGCAATTCAGCAATCTCACATACAAAGCTCTAAACCGCCTAAGTCAGACATTTGAGCGCGAACTCCAGAGGAAGCCTAGGGAGAGTCCGGACGACATGAGTAAAAGATATACGCAAATGTTAGATACCGTACGAGTTAGGCAGAGAATGTTGCAACGGTTCTCGCGAATGTTGAGCGAGCATTATGAGAACGCGTCGGACATGAGCATTGCTCTGGGCGCTGAGGGTTTGAAATCCCTATACGAGCGACTTTCTATCACTGGGCATTTCCTTGTCGATGAAGTAGATGGCATTCAAATTATAGCATCACCAGCTCTCATAGGTCGTGACGATGAGGTTCAACTGATACTACGGACTTGCTTCCACGAGCAGATCTCTGAAGACCCTACCGACCCTTATGTACTAATACTCCGTCCGGAAGCGCCGTTGCATTGGTTTGGTAATCGGCGCCCTCAGTCTCTCAATATCGAATCAACCGATCTCAAGCTTGGCCAAATGCGTTTAATTGCGGATGGATCTCAAGATCGGCTAGCGAACGCGAGGAAACTTTTCCTAGACACAATCGATATGCATCTCGATCTTATTGTGGAAGCACGCTCAAATCTCCATAAAGTCAATACTAGACTATTCGAAATTCGAAAAGTCGGCTTTAAGCTTTCTAATACATTTATGGACAGTGTTGAGATTATTCGAAAGCAAACGAAGGGGTTCGATTGCCAAGATCTGATCCAGACATGCTTCGTCTTTGCCACGGAATTCGGCCAGAGATCACTCCTATACATGGACAGCAACCGGCGGCAAATGAATAACATGAAGCTCACTAAACTCAGTTTAGATTGGGTTAGCTTTATCTGCGACGATTGCAAAGTTACTGATCGCAAATCTTTTCGTTGGGCCGTACCTGCACTAGAATTCGTGATGGGTATGACGAGAGGTCGCCAGATATTAGGGCTCGGCGATGACGAATACGCAAAATTAAGGGCCAAGGTATCGGGTTGCATGTCGCTCCTTATATCACATTTTGATATTTTAGGTGCCAAGTCTAACCAAGCTGCGCAATTAGAGCGCGAGCGTATCGAAGCTCTTGTAGGGGCATTCAAGAGGTTTGACAAAAACCGTCTTCTTGATGACGAGGACGCCATTAAGATTGTACAAGAGCAACGTCTAGTTCAGCTCGCTCAAATTGATGAAGTACAGAGACAGAATATTGAAGAAAGACAAGGACTTGGGCGAGTGCTTGAGGTTTCTAACGAAGTTGATCGATCACTGGCGTATTTGTCATCATCTGCTACAAACGTTACAATGAGATGGCAGCAGGGCCACTTCGTCGGTGGCGGTACGTTCGGCAATGTTTATGCTGCCATGAACCTGGATACAGGCCATCTGATGGCTGTGAAAGAGATTAGATTGCAAGATCCCAAGCTGATACCCCAAATTGCGACACAAATCAAAGACGAGATGGGTGTTTTGGAAGTCCTTAATCATCCGAATGTGGTCTCCTACCACGGCATCGAAGTCCATCGCGATAGGGTCTACATCTTTATGGAGTTCTGCTCAGGTGGTTCATTGGCTGCTCTATTAGAACATGGCCGTATCGAGGATGAGCAGGTTGTCATGGTGTATGCATTACAGCTTCTTGAGGGTTTAGCTTACCTACATGAAAGCGGCATTGCTCATCGTGACATCAAACCCGAAAGTAGGTTCCCCCAAGTTATGCTTTTTAAAATAACTCTTTGCTAAATAGTATTTAGATATTCTACTTGACCATAATGGCGTCATTAAATACGTCGACTTTGGTGCTGCCAAGGTCATTGCACGACAAGGACGCACTCTAGTACATGGCTTGGCTGCTACGAAACCTAATAAGTCGATGACAGGCACGCCCATGTACATGTCACCCGAAGTTATCAAGGGTGAGAATCCAGGACGCGCTGGAGCTGTAGATGTATGGTCACTTGGATGCGTAATCCTCGAGATGGTCACGGGCCGTCGACCATGGTCAAACCTCGATAATGAGTGGGCAATTATGTACAACATTGCTCAAGGCAATCCTCCACAACTACCCAACACGGATCAATTGAGCGTGCAAGGAATCGACTTCTTGAATAGGTGCTTCGTTAGGGACCCGAAATTAAGAGCAAGCGCTGTTGAATTACTTCAACATGAATGGATTATGTGTATACGCAATCAGGTCGTCGAGCCACCCACTCCGAGTGATACCAGTAGCAACTCGGCTCAAAGCACACCACATCCTTTTTCGGCTGGAAGTAGGGGAAGTGCGGGTGGAGATGGCTTTTATTAGGAATATGGGCCTGAAGATTTGCCTTCAATTCAAGTCATTGAAACGAAAAAGGATAGAATTTCGACGCCTGCCAAGACGATGCCAACCGCGCAAGGTGATAATGTTACGATCCCATTTCCGGCGTACGTAGAAAACGATTCCAATACGAATAGCCGACCTCTCCCCCCAACCAGCATACAGGCGGCGCAAGAGTCTGCTCGGAGAGCTCATGCTAGAGAATCTTTTAGTCGGGCGCGGGCGGAATCCGAGTCAGCCGTGACCAGCTCTTTATTATGCAACACTCTAAAAAGGGACTTCTGGCTTGATTCATCTAACGACAGACCTTGAGGCTGGTTTTTTCTTCTTTTTTTTTCTTTTTTTCGCAACACAGGACTATCCGACGGGGTGAAGGGGGTAAGGAGACGAAGACAAGGAGTTATACATATAATGACTGGTACAAAACAATGTTTGAAAATCCACTATACGACTTTGAGATTCATACGTCCAGCTGCATGAGCGACGGAGTCGAGAGTGGTTTTTGTTTTTTTGGCATTTTTAAGGCGTTATTGGCTATACAACTGTACAATCGAAGAGAGAGACTGACTAAGGACGCCTCGGGGCTATACCTGTTCACTTGGCAGACTGTTGTACCAATGAAGTCAAGATGTTACTATATAACCCTAGGTAGACCAGTTGCCCGAAGGGAGACCGATGCAGTCGGTCGGTTGGTCGTTCGGGGCGATATTGGTGGAGTTGGGGTCTTACGCATATACACATACATACATAGGTCTAGGTAGCTATGTCATACAACTAATACCCTGTAATGCTCATCTCAGCGTCCACGTGAAAATGTTACACTGCATTCATGTTTCGTCTCGTCGCACTCGTATAACATACGCCAAGTACGAATATCTTCGCTCCCCCAGAGCGTAAGCTAATAACCTTGTATCATCTCGCATCCTTATACGATATAGCCCGGCCGGAGGGCGGTCCGCGACGGTATCACCCGAAATAGGGCGGAGTACGGAGTATATACCCCCGGCGACAGGGCGTTCCACGGTGGGACGGAGGTGTGTTGCGCGGCGCGGGACGCGTAAGCCATCTAGCGTGCCGATACCTGGCACATGACGATTTTACTTGTGAAGTGCGGAAAGGGGATTCCTGCGCTGAGACTCATGTGTGACCAGAAATCAAGTAAGGTTGTCGGGTAAATCACATTGCACATATTGATGAAGACTATTAGGCCTATCCCGTCTTGGGTAGAAACTGGGTAAGGCGGGTGGGAAATGGTGATAGTGGATGGTGATGAGGTAGGTAATTAACGTGTATTGTTCCCCCTATACTCCTAATGTAGATCCGTCATATATGTTCCAGTGAAAATCAACCAAGAGGATAAATCATGCCATTACATCATAATGTTTCCCATATATGACATCTTGAATAAATAACGATATAGACAGATATACATAAAATACCGAATGCCAAAGGCCTTGGCGTGGACGATAGAAAGGTAATATGAGCGCCCGTAGGCATGTAACAGTCACGCCGCTGTAACGGTGATAAGTGAAGCATGAAATCCTTGAATGTAAACACAAACACAGATACAATCACTGGTAACCAAGACTTTCCTCACGGCAACGAATACAACGGCATTAGATAATAAAATTAGAAACCACCGCATCAATTATCTCGTCCGATTGGTAATGAATATCGAACCGTGCTGCAGCTGAGAGGATAGGGGCATTGCGATGTGACTGAAGCCTTGCATGAGGGGCCAACGAGCCAATCTTGGAAAACAAGACTTCCGGCCACGTTTCCTACCGTAGTTACTACGGACGCGCGTGCCGTAGGGAATCAGTATATCTCAATTCTCGGCGTGGGTAACATCCTTCATAACCCCCGGTTCGTTCCCCCGGGTAGTCTCTCCTATCCAACGATAGATCTGACATTTCTCCGTTCGTATACACATGTCTCGGCGTGATCAAGCATCAGTATCGTAGTCCTACGTGGCATTATTACTTTAGTCGCTGTCTCCATCATCAAGAGCATCATCGTGATCTTCGCGGGGCTCGCGGTCTTCGAGACGGTCAGGATCATTTCCCTCCTCTTCCTCATCTTCCTCTTCCTCTTCACCGCCCTCGTTTTCATCCTCGTCCTCGTCCTCTTCTTCCTCTTGCTCCGGCTCCGTCTCAGCATCACTATGCTCATGCGGCTCGTCCCCGCCATCTACATCCATAGCCGAGTCATCAGGGGCGTTGGGCTTCTGCTTTTTCAGAGCACGTGGTCCTGCCGAATCCGGCTGGCTCGTAGGCATCGTAGATGCAGTGGACATCATGGAGGAATTTGGATCCGCACCAGCCTTCTCGGCCTTTTTCGCAGCAGCAACCTTCCTACGGTACGTATTACGTTTTGTTGTCTGGGTCTCATTAAATTCTAAGGTTTGCACAACTTATTAGCGATCTATCGCATGAGATTAAAGACACGGAGATTAATACGCACTCTTAAACTCAGCCTCGAGTCTTTCGCGGAAGAAAGGAAACTCTATGTCGTCAAGCGCGGCAAAGACATCAGCAGGCATGATGGTCTTCTTATTGGAATTCTGCGTATGCTCGTTCGCCCTGAACCGGGTTAGAAATGCCCAGAGTGAATCTCTCTCTTATGACTCTTAGATATCGTTTGGTATGGGAACATACGCATTGGCAAGGTGATTGATGAATACGGTAGCGCTCTTGCTCATGGCCAGAATGGCATTGGCTTGAATCTGGGTATTCGGAGGCAAGACACCTTTCGCAAGGCGCATTATTATCGACTTTGGGAGGGTAACATCCTATAGGAAGATAGAGCCTTTAGTCATGGATCGCGCAGTCAACATATTTACGCACGTACCTCGATGGTAACGTTATCCTTCGAACCACTGTCTTTCCTTTCCTTGTCTTTCTCCGTAGGAGACGTAGCGTCCATAGGTCGTTGGGTGTCCATCTCTATCGAGGGCGTGGGTTGCACGGGCTTAGATCGTGCAGGGACGGAAACGATAGGGCGGAGGGAAGTGGAAGAAGTGTCGATATCGGCGTCGGAGCCGTCGTAGACGAACTGAGCCATGGATAAGTTACTCTGTCGAGCATTGTCAGTTTTACGAGGCGGCATGGTTGTAAAGTATCAGTGAATGAAATCCGAGACCGCGCAATTAAGATTGAGGTCAAGACTAATATGTAAGGTCGTGTAAGTAACTATTACGTGGGTTACTAAAGTTGACCTAAAGATTCTTCGAAGAATGCGAAATGGAGAAGTTTGTGCTCCAAGTCCGTTGAATAAATCAATTGATTATGTCAAGGGTCGAGTTCGAGTTCGAGGGATGAAGAAGGTGCAATTGGTTTAGGTACCTTAGCAACTTTAGGTCTTCATAGGTATTGTGCATGTAGCAAATAGCGAATGGTGAATGGTGTAGCACCCATAGAATCATTCGAACTAGCGGCGCGTGCCCCACGTTTTGACGCGCTCTAGACGCGTAAAGAGCTTTACGATAAGCTTTTTGGAGAAGGAACAGAAGCATTAAAGTTTTCATATTATTACCTATTATTATTATTAGTTATTATTATTGTTCAAAATCTTTGCTCCTCTTTCCCTACCTCAGGTAACTACCCGCTTTCTCTTCCTTTCCTCTTCACATCGAGCCTTATTCCAGTCATATTACGGTGCACCATTAATGCAAAACCGATAAAACTAAAAATGCAAATAAAAATTCATTCAATTGGTCAAATTCCCTGCAGGAATACGCTATAATTATAGCGCAGAGGTATGTTAAACCTTCTATAATTATAATAAATTTTAATAATTAATATATTATATTTTAATGATTATTAAAAAATCTTTAAGAATTTATTAAATTTGTTATAATTACAATATATAAGAGTACTAAAACTGCTATAAATATAAGACATTTTAAAAACAATAAAAATTTTATAAATATTTATTAAAAAACTCTTATTAAATATGTTATAATTTAAGTAAATAATAGTATTAAACCTTCTGTAATTATAATGAATTTAATAAAAATATTTACTATAAATATAATATTTTCCAAAGAAATATCCATAAGATCAATTTAAAATTAAATCTCAATTGACCAATTAATATTCTTATATTTTAATTATTATATTTATAGTGTATGATCTATTAAAAAGTGCTGTAATTATAGGGGTTTTAACGTATTAATATACCATAATTATAGTGCATATTATAAATTGGATGAATTTTCATCTGCGTTTTTGGTTTTGTCGGTTTTGCACTAATGGGCCACCGTAGTCATACCCTTATCTTATCACGGTTCAAACCACCCCAATCGATGCATCACATTATAATTCTATCAAATTAATTAAAGTAAGACATACATAAGATTTAGGACGAACACTCCAATTACTCTACCTGCATCGTTTACATGGACTCGGAGCATCTAGGTCACTTCAAGACGCTAGGACCTCATAGAATATCATATTGACAGGTAATTCAATACAACAAAATACCCTCAGGGCGTCTACTCTCCTCTTTTTTTTTTTTTCCTACTGCCTCAATAAATCCCAATTTCGATAGCGAATGACTTCATGATCTGATTTACTCACGTACGATACAATTAATACCTATTCATTCCGGTAACTTTATGTGCCGTGTATGAGACGAACAGGGTGATATTATATAACGAGACATGAATACCAATGAGTATTAATCGCCGGCACGGAAGGAAAAAGCAAAGAAAAAGAACACGGAACGGCGAACGGAAAACGGAAAACGGAAAACGGAATATACCGCATAAAACATCTCCACTTAGTCAACCCGCCCCGGGGAAGAGTGTTTGATCGGCTACAGGGTTGAACGGTACCTACATAGGGTAGTGACGGACACGAATATCACACGCATGAATCACGAACACTTGATTAGCATGGCAATAAAACGTGGCAGACACGAGAGACAATTGATCGCGATTTACTGATCCACGAGAGATTCCCCAGGATTACCCCCTAGTTATTGGCCATTAGCTGTTGGCCGCTCCGTGACGGCCACCCCATCCCCCCAAGTCTTCCCCCATCCTCCCCCATCCTCCTTTATACGTAGCAATATTGTGATTCGGCGTGCGTTTCATTTCTCAGATTCCGGACGGACGGAAATTTGAACCGACTCTAGCATTGACTGTAATTTCACAACCACACAAAAAGTCGAAGCTAGTAAAGACCCTAAGGTATTTAGAACGTCATATCTTTTAGCGTCACGCCGCCAAGCCTGGTGCTGGATCAACTAGGTCGAAAAGATCAACCAGAATCACCGCGGTAGGAACATTGTTTTACTTTGTTTCAATTAAATTGGTAATTGAATGTTAGAAGGCTTCAAGCCAACTACAAGTGTAGTTCTATCTACAGTTCGAATCTAATAAATCGCTGGAGAGTTGAGGTTAAGGAGTACCTTCTAAGAGTATTCCCGCATAATCTCCTCCGCTCGGAGCCCTAGAATTTCATCTCCTCAACTAGTGGGCGAAATAAACTGGGCGGTAATCAAAGTCTCTTGTCTGCCTTTGTCGCCGTGTTTGACTTGAGCTTCTCGTAATGCGACGTCATCGTCGTATCCTCAAATGACATAATGATAAATCATCAAGATATTGTGTCCCATACCTATCCTATAACCAATGCAAAAATGCCATCTTGTCGAAATCCCTCTCCAGGGGAAAGCCATAATGCTTCGTCGATAAACATACGGGGTAAAACAAAAAGAAAAATCCGGGGTATATCCTCCGTGTCTCGCGTTTCTAGCGTCTTGACGTTTCCAAAAACTCCTGGTGAAAAATAATAATAATAATAATAATTGCAATTAAAAAAGACGTATTGTTGCTATCGGCGTTACGCCACGAATGTTAAAAAAAAAGGTATGGTTATTGAAGAAGAAGGAAAAAACTAGCATCGTTTAGATGCATCGAAAAGGGGCATGAAGATGACAAGTGAGGCTATTGGCTGGCTAATATGCAGTTTCCAAGGCAAGGCTGACGCTAAAAGCAACTCGAGTGAGAAGACACGGTTCTCCCTGTTTAGTTTTGTTCCGTCGAGAATCCACGTATATGATAATGGTATTGTTTCTTCAACGGTGTAGCAAGGATAGTCGAGCCGGTCCCCTTCTTAATTCCCTGAAGCACGCTCAAGGGCTGAAACACCAGAAGCATGTTTAGATGCACAACCCCCTGGTAAGTCACCAAAGGTTTGGACGTGAAACTGGCAGGGATGGGATTTGGTATGTCGAAATGCACGGTAGATCACAATTCTCAACCGACAGCCAATCCGATCGTGTTCTCATTCCGCCGCGATGGAGGCGGCGATAAGCCCGTGAATTGCTCATTTTCACCGAAAGATAATCTCGGTGGTGGCGGAAGAGGCGAATTCGAGTAGAGGCGGTGGATTCGAGCATGGCCTTCACTCGAATTTCTAGGTGGCGACGTCTCTACCGCACTATCCCGCCATGATGGTTCGGAAAAACTTCGTAGGCTATTACTACGCGATCCTTTTCGGCTATTCATGGCTGGCGAATTTGGTGGTAATTTATGTAATCTTGACGGGTGCCGTCTCGGCGTCGGTAGAAATGGATCATCGCCAGGAACCGTCTCGTCCGTTAGACCAGATCGTGCATTCGGTGCCCGTGCTAAAACGGCCCCGGGAATTTGCGGTAGGTCAAAACTGTTCTTGTCGCCAATAAACGATCTAGCTGATACTACTTCGAGCGACGGACGAGTACCGTTTTGATATTGGATTAAGCTCGGCGCTCTTCTAGTAGATGTTGACGTTGATCCGTTTTGCGAGTGAGTCGGCCGAGTTGTATACCTATTAACCTTCTCTGCTGACCGATTCGATTTCCACGTTGCGATCTCATCGTCGCCGATCGGGGTGATGCCTCTGTTGAACATTGGTAATCTCCTCCGTCGATCCCCCGTACATAAATAGGCCGCCACCGCGATCAGAATAACGCCTGCAATGCTTAGAACTGTACTAAGAATAATGGTTACTGTTGAACTTCCGCTCCCGCTATCATTCGAGCTGACACTGCTAGAAGTCGGGGTGGAACTGCTCATCGTTGCTGTCCCGGTAGGCGAGGAGACAGGGATGGAATTCGGCACAATAGCTGTAATTTTAGAGTCCTCACTCAGTATCGAGCTGGTAACACTGGGTGTGGTTTTAGAAGTAAGGAAAGTAGTCGGCGAGGATAATTCTGCCGACCGGGAATTTGTCGTAACGATAGTCGTGAGCTTGGCCGATGGAGTTTCGGGCAAAGCTGCAGTAGTTGGAGTAGTCGGTGAAGCGAGAGTGAATGTCGTTGTTCCAAGCACGGTTTCAACATCAATAATGGTTGATACCGCTGCTGGATTAGCAGGTTTTTCTGCTGGTGGTGCTAACTTTACTGGTGAGTTCGGACTTCCAGGAGCAGGCCCAGGTGACGGACCCGGAGAGCCGATATCTTCAGGACCTCGTGGGCCGCGCCCCTGCTTTGTGATGCTCGACGGAGTGGTAACCCGTGGCGAAACGGCTACCAGCGAAGGTGCCGGGGGTTCTACATGAAAAAGTTAGCACGCAGATTTCTTAAAAATTTCAATGTCACGGAAATCAACACCGTTTGTCCTGAACGAACCCTTCTGACTACTCGGACTTGGCGATGGCAGAACTACCGAGTAGTTCCCACTTGGGCCATCTTGTCGAGCATCTAATCGTGAAGTTCGAGCTACACCAGGTAAGCCCAGTAAGAGAAAGAGCGTAACAAATTTCATGACGAGCGTCTCCAGTCATCAGTCCCAGCCCAGCCGGACGAGTAGCCATCAATGCTCATCACCACGTAAATAATTGATGAGAAGTCAAATTCAACCATTGGCCCGCCTGGCTGTTATGAACTACTCGTAGCATGAAATGTGCGAAATTAAGACAAAGAAAATGGTAACTAGACTGCTAGGAAAAACAGATAAGAAATCAACTAACACTTAATGAGTGTTTCTCACTCAATGACCAGGTGGTAGTTTGAGGGGCGGCAAAACAGGCAAGAATAAGCTTGATATTCAGTCTACAATAAAGCTGGTCTCTTCATGCAAGAAGGGGAATGGGATCCCCGCTGGAGACCAAGACTTGAAACGAAGGACTGATGGAATATGAAATTACGATATCCCACCCATATGTATAAGAGCGTAGGCTCTATACCCAGGGTGAATTTTTTTTTTGCTGCTGAACGAAGCGGAGCCGTGCACAGAGGAAACCCACGCTAGGGAGAAATGACGGGAGAGAGGGGGGCAGGAGATCTTGATATTCCCACTTGCGTGGAGGAGAGGAGACATTCACCTAGACCGGCTTTACAAGGGTTAATAGCACACCATGCCGTAGAGAAATGTGGACAGCGCCCGCCGAAGAGGGTGTGCGCTTGTAATTTAGAGGGGAGTGGACCTTGGTGCGGCGTACATACGACGTAGGTGTGGTATAAGTGCAGGCCTGCTTTGAACAAGGGGAACTTATTATGTGCAAGTGTCCAGGTGCGTTTTCGCGCGGGTTGTTTCGAGAACATGTGTGTGGGTATGTATTTCAAAGATTAATACTGATAATACTGGACCCATCGCAGCGATCGACAAAGAAAGCTACAAGATGAGTTGATGAGGCTGGAAACGGGCCAAAAAAGGACCCATTGCCACTCGATATGGGGGGGTTCCCGAAAGACTTGACTTAGAAGATTCCTTCGCAATCGATCTTGATGCAGCCCCTCGACCTTATTAAAGACGGTTGGGACCTTGGGTTTTGGCCTGCAGACGATCGCCGCCGCACAGGAGAGCTGCTTGTTGCTGCACCTCATGATACCACGAATACCTCTCGCTCTACGTACATACACGCCTAGCACTGCATAGTACGGATCCGTACGCTACACTACTATGTACACTGCCTAACATTGATCCCAGATAAGACAGGGGGCAGCTTAGTCTTAAAGTTGGCGCCCTCGGATAATAGAGAACCTAGCAAGGGTTGCATTCTCACGGTCAGACCCACGACTACGAAAAAGC
The DNA here is from genome assembly GCA_025201765.1 of Daldinia sp. FL1419. NCBI lineage: Eukaryota > Fungi > Ascomycota > Sordariomycetes > Xylariales > Hypoxylaceae > Daldinia > Daldinia sp. FL1419. The sequence goes on from MU623369.1 coordinate 230,865, forward strand.
TAGGTCTGAGAAAGAAATCCGTACGGTATCAAAAGTACACTTACACTACCCTTTGCCCAGACCAGTAGGAATTTCCTAGAATGGAATTTGAAGGGGCATCCGCTTGTATACATTGCAGTGGAATGGCCCTCTTCCCCCAACTGGCCCCAACTTTGGCCCCATCACATCCCACGATTTACGATTTACGGATTACTTACATACATGGTGCACACTGTTCAAAGTGTGGTAAAGCTTGGTAGGGCCAGTCGATGTCGAGATATCGAGGGACATGGTCCATAAGGTGCCAAATGTTCGCGGCCCTTCTTTTTCAATTTTTGAGACAAGGCCTTGGCTGCAGCCTTTTCTTCACCTACCTACTTCGGGGATGAGTTGGTATTTTTTTCTCATAGGGCTTCCATTAAGATTCAGGTACGCGAGGCATAATTGATAGGCATCAGCGAATGAGAGAGCTAAAACGCACTTCTTCTCAAGTCCCAAAAACAGGACCTCGTGGATTGGGCGGGGTGGTATGAGTACACTAGACTGAGTCGAGTTTAGGAGCAAGGTATGCAGGGTCAGAAAGGAGGAGAGGAGGGGTTCTCCGGATCTAGCGAATGATAGTGCTTTCAGGTCCGGGTTGAGCAACTTTTCTCGTCTCCCCTCGACTACCGAAAACGGGACCTCGCATCGGCATCTCTGTCACAACTTGTGGGAACCGGGTTACACGCTCCCACGCATTCAGTATATTAGGTAGGGCCCGTCAAGCCAATCTGACCTTGGCTCCCTTCCGGAGCGTCAACGTGCTAGAAACGTGCGTACTATCGTAGATGTGGGATTCGTCGATCGCGTGTGTCTTGTCTCGAAGATGTTTGCCAACTTGACTATGCCCGCTTGGGTCTAATGTAGGTAAGAAAGAGTAGGGTGAATGAAACCCGCCGTCGGTCTCTGCATGTCCTGATTCTACGATGCATGCTCACTGCCACTGTTTTAGAAATTCGGAAGAGCAAGCTAACCAGGCTGAGCGTTTGTCCGTAGATGTGAGTCTAGTATCATGCAACCTCTTCGGTCGTGTTAAAAGAGCTCTACCCTAGGCGGAAAGATATGCGACAGCCTCTTTCGAAATTGTCTCTTTGCAATCTCTTATTACCGTAGTAAATTGCCAGTCGAAATGTTCTACAATAACGTAGGAATGAGAAACACCAGGGCAAGCCACTGGATAGGTGCCTAGATATGACGAGACATTGACTTATACGGACCGATCCTAGAAGAAAAGCAACCGTCGATAAATCTCTAGCATCGCTAACTGACTAATTGACATTGAGTGCCGGGCGTTGTCTCGAAAAAAAGATTCATATACCGACGTACGTCATCAATAGTAAGGAAAGTCGAAACAAGCCACAATGTTGTGCTTCGATGTTGTGTCCAAGAATCGACGTCCATTTTCGGTCTAATTGTTACCCGACCTCGAAGCTGTTGTAACCTCCGTTGGCGGTTCGGTGGTCGTGTGGACTACCATTGGGCGATCCCCTTTCTTTTCGGGCCCCATAGTCCGGAAGATTTAATCCTACACACGATTCCTGATTCCTATTGTAACTACAACACCCTGTCGAGCAAGGAAAGCTACCGAGATCTCCTCACCTATCTAATCGACCTGACGAATAGCAGTTGATTGAAGTTAGGTGAATAGTATTTGACGCTTTCAACCCGCAGGTGATGAAACGAGAGTCAACCTTCGTGTACGGCTGCCATTGGTCTAGCATTGTTAAGGTACACTAGGTAGACTTCTAGAGCATCGTCCAACTACATACTAGCTGGGTAGCTGAAGTACCTAGGTATGTAGAAGCAAGTGTGTATGTGTGTGTGGATACACAACCCAGACATCTACAGCATGGATTGTAATCGTTATCGGGTCTGAGTTACCTTTTCGGCCTTTTTTTACGAGCGACGCGGAGCTACGTGAAGATATTTTGACATTTGGTTATGGTGTTGAGAAAACTCGACCAAATGACCAGGCCAGAAGAGCGGTCAAGCTTAAAAAAAATCTCCTGAGGCTCTAAGTGTAAATTGGGCGAATGGCACAATGCAATTTCACGACAGAAATAAGCGTCCATGGCGATGTAACGGAAAAGTTCGCACGCCAATCTTTTTGAAGCTTAGAAGCTCAAGAAGGCGAAGAATACGTAGTACATGACTACCTCCTACCAGCCTATGTACCTAGGTATCGATTGTACATATGTATTAACCAAGTGCCCGTAATCCATGTAGGTACATGGCTATTGGTCCCCATAATTAACCGCAACCGATCCCGTTAACTCCAGTAATTTTAACAACACAGGTAAAAACTCATAAAAACACAGGTCCTCGCCACTTTCCACGTGAGATAGTAGCCCGACCACAACACACCTAATTTGTAAGGGATTTAGTCCAACCCCCAATTAAAAAAAGAAAAAACAGAAAATTGCTCGGTCGCATTTTTTTCGAATTAAATTTAATATCGGAGCGCTTGTCAACACCAGCGCCACCACCTGCACCAGCATTACAATTGTACACGATACCCTTAATATCAGTGCTTATGGCGGTAAGGCCATTGGAATTTGTATTATTATGATAATTGAATAGATGCATAGTTAAGAGGAGTGGCTAAGAGGAGTGGCTAAGGAGCTATTTGAATTTTTGTAAAATAATTGAATTTATTGTATTATTTATTAAATATATTAAATATGCGACTGGATCAAATTCTGTATGTGCTAGGGTATGAGATTAAGCCCCATACAAATTAGGTGGGAGACCATCTTAGCCACCATCTTATGTGGAAAGTGGCGAGGACCTGTGTTTTTATGAGTTTTTACCTGTGTTGTTAAAATTACTGCGTTAACTCCGTCACTTATCTACATACATCAAACTCTAGGTCAAGTCTCTCTTTTTTATCATTCTCGCATATGGGGACAAGAGGAATCCACTAATCCACCATCCATCGCTCATTGTGGTCCAAGCTCCGATATTTCGTACATAGTACAGTAAAAATCGCCGAAACGCTAGAATCCGTTAAGATAAAATGATAGGTAATCTTCTCTTCTCTCCAGACAACCCCAAAGCATCATTGTTTGGGTACGCAAATGGCTCAGCCACTCGCCCCCATGATAAACATCGTATGAGTAGATGTCATTATTTATTATCCCCAGATTAATGCTGTGGTAGTTTAGCTCTCTATTGTCTACGGCTTACAGCTACGGATCGTGCTAACCTAGTCAAGGGGTGCCCGAGCGCCGAGGGGACCGTCGGAAAGTCAGAGCACACCAAATCGTCGTCAGCCTGCTAAGCCGAAGACCGAAAACTCTCCTGATGATCTCGTACGTGCATACGGGGACAAGGCAAAGCAAAAGGCTTTGATTTCGATTTTCCGCATTACGTATGCTATATATAGTAAAAGTTGCAGAGACGATAAGCCTGAAAACTAGGAATATTCAATTGTCTTTTTCGCTAGCAAAACCTCGCTACCAGCTCATGGCAAGTTGGGACGGACAATACTATTAATTCTCTGAACCATCGTGATGCTGGGTTGGTCCAGGCTTCAATCTATAAGGCTTACATGTCTAGACGGTGCTCTAGCGTGTCAGTTGTGCGATATCGACAATTTTCATCACAATCCTCTTGATAAGCAAAATCCAGCTGGTCGAATAAAGCCAACCACATGACTTGATATTGGATGCATCCTCGGGGCGTAGCAGGCAAGGGAGCACCAGACCGAGCGGCAGGCTGGCTTACAAGCTTACATGTAGCTATTACGTGTATGTAAAATACGTACATGCATGAGGCGTGTTAAATGACTTACATATGTAGGTTGGCCGATGAATTATTGCGTTGTGTAGCACGCCGCTCAGCCTTGTCTCAGAAGGGCAATGAGACAAAACTGTTCAAGATACGAACATTTAAAATTCGCCCTATGGAGCCTACATCAATATTTGAAAATCACGTAAATTCGTTGGAGTACGTATGCAGTCAAGATTACGTACAAACGCCCTTGCAGCACGATGCAGCGCAATGCAGCGTACCTGACAGGTCGTGGGGTCACTCGACATGTTAGATGCAGGCCACGTTGATGACGATATATCGAAATCTAATTTAGGTTATCTGTCGGTCGTCTAACGGGCATCTGATGTAAACACCTAAGTTAAAGTGCTTGCATATATTGTACATGAAGGCTATCATTTTTTGGAGCTTGGCCCGATATTGATTACTTCAAGGATAATAATAACGATAAATGTCAGGTACTAAGGTAGGCTCGCTAATAGGTACGAGAGAGCATTTGGAGGAATAGGTTAGTACCTACCTCCTGCCAGTAAACGCACCTAATTGTACCTGTATGTGGGTATCATGTAGGTACACTAGGAAGGTGTGGCACCCACGGTACAATACATGTAAAAACTTGACCGGTTGACAGTACTGGGCAGCCCTACGCGCTAAAATACATAGGTACTAAGGTAGTTTCATCTCTCTCTCTTCCAATTCGTCCATTCTAATCTCATCCTTCAACTTCTCAACTTCAATATTGACAAGCCTACTCCAATATCCCTAATATTTCACCGCAAGTCTTACACATTCAAATCCTACAAACGTCCCGACGTCTTGGTCCATCCTTAGTGAAGCGCACCATTACAAGCCGTGGCCGAAAATGGCATCCCGCAGCAAAGATCTCGCGGTCAGTATCCGTTACTGCGTACTTCAATCATGTATTCATACTCTGCCCCTTCACGTAAGTTGCGCTGATGCAAGTAATAAGCCTTTAAAGTACGGCTGAAGGCATCCCTTTGATTACCTGCCTGCCTAGGTACCCTGCAAATTATTCCTAAAAAGGTTCCAAGGCCCAAATCACAGATCGAACTGTGAACCATAACGCCTTGTTTCGTGTAGGCGTGGTCGCACTAAGGTAGATACATACCATTGCCTGCATCGTGACTACGGCAGCATGCTACCGTACTGCCTGCTTAGTATCCTCTAAGTGGAGCTAGTATCCGCCGTCATTGCGAAGTTGCATAATGACTCGCAGATCTGTAGTATGGTTTGCAATTACGCAGCTTGCCCTAGGCTGGAAGTTATGTTTCAAGTTCAGCTTTATGTTTCAGCTGTATCACATTAGCCATATTGGCATCGAAAAATCCAAACTATGCGATGATGGCTGTAGGAATTATATCGGTATTCACATAGTTATACCTGGTTGCAACTAGGTTATCACGGACAATATCGTTTAACTCGCCATCACAAAGGTACCAATGAAACGTAAGGGCGTGTGATCCTACACCAAGACATTCCCTACTCGATGCCAACTTTCCATAGCGATGCCTAGGTACCTATATTGCAACCCTACGTCTTCACAAACTATGGCGGCGACGAGAAGCCCAAACCTGGCTCGCGGCTTAGGCAACCATTCATTCCACCTTTAGGACATTTCGTTCGACAAGGGCGAGTGTAGATGCGCCTTTGCAAGCACGCAATACGAGGCGCTGCTCTTGATGCCCAACAAAAGTCTCCCCGCGTCGAGGTAGGCTCAGTCACCCTTACTTCGCTCGCGTGTCAGATGTTGGCCGCTGATATTTGAAATGAAAGCCGGTGAAGGGTGCGAGTTACTAAGATGTTCTCTTTTCACTATCACATACATCAGCCACTTAAAACTAAATCCGCAAATGACGTCGACAATTAATTGCACGTCGTCGATTCCAATATCACCGTAATCCTACCTTATAAACGTAATTACTATATGCCTCCAAGTCCAGACTTCTTCTGCGCTGTTTCACCGGCGACGGTAAGTATATGCAACAAGAAGCTTTACCAGCCAGCTACGCCGAAGCCGAGCCTTATTACTCAAGGATACGACACGCTGCTCATGGTGAAGGGCCGTTAGGTACCAAACAACTCAGCATGCGAGCTCTTGCAAACAATATTTACGGTAGCATTTATTCCGACAGCGTGCTAGTGACTCCATGCGCCTTAAATGAGGGCTACTAGTCATTGGTTCTAGGTGTTTATCAACGAAATTTTGACTGACCGCGTGCCATAGAATTACCCTCAACCGGGCGACCATAGTCTCGATTACCGAGATATGTTAAGATACGGGTCGTGGAGAGGTCTATTGCGTAGCGATGCTAGCCGAAACTTCAATGGGAAGAGGTAGCACATTGCTGTCTTATCACCATAACCATCCGGATATAAAGTAACATTCTTTAATGGCACCCTCGATGACAGCGGCTTATTGCCAAATACTCGCGCCTATCATAGACATCTACCGTATCCACATCAGTGGGAAGAATTATATTATCCGGATCTTGAAAACACCACCATACAACCTCGTCCCCCACGATGTGACTAATTTGAGGGTGGCTGTCTTACACAACTTGATCGAGGAGGACAACTCGAAAGCACAAGCTCGAGTAGCTATACGGTACCCGTGCGTCGAGGCTAGGGAGATTTTTTTGCCCGTTTTGCCCCGGCGCAATAAAAGCATTAGCATGCTAGTCGACTACGGTATATCGTTGTCGAGTAGCGATAGTTGTAGGTTTTGCAAGCCTTGTTGTTTTGATAGTCTAGCCTTTCAATTCTCAGCAACAAATCGCGAGGCTCGAACAAGGGATTTGTCCATGTGTAATGCTCATCTACTGGCCCCAAGTAACCAAGTCATTTCACGGAAACAGAGCGCGGACGCTCAACCCAGGTTCAGCATACGGTCTTCTAGACCAACCTTCTTTCGGAGATTTTAATTTTACGTTCCATCCCATCCCCCGCTTGATCGGTTCACAGGCATGACGTCTCTTTGACCACCTGAGGCATCAGACCCTCAAGACCCTCTTATATAAGGTCCACTTTCGAATCTACAGTCTCGGCTAGCATTGCTAATTAAGCTGGCGTTGATACCGTCGACTGACAGCGGAATAATACCGTGACCACGAAGCAAACCCGGGTTACTTCCAGTAGCAAACTTGCAAAGTGGGCCGTTGACGATACCAGAATTCAACTTGTTGACCAAAGTTCCAAGATGGACGGACATACTAACCTAGGGCAGTTTTCGTTCAGAACGGCCCGTAATGACGAAAAATCTAGGCTAGCGGTCCGAACCTCTTGATTTGTTCGCCCTTTCCATCATCGTCTAGGATGTGAATAATACCACGACGACGGTCCTGGAATCCCAAAAGACTGGTTCAGCCAACCGTCGTCCGTGTCACTACACAGTAGTCTTCTGTACCCCCAAACCGCCCCGGGCAAATATGTAATTGCATTATATGCCCCATCGACAGCGCCGTGAACGAAAAAGATAGACAGATCGAACAATCCGCCACCATTCTACGTATAGTACGAATCCGTACACATTGTACCGTTAAAGTTGTGCCACCGACAAGGTATCCCATCGGACGTCCCCTATTCTGGGCTATGCCACCGGCGCTATATGCCATTTTAGACTCGCAAGCTTTCCCAAATCGGACAATCTCAATCGCCACTTGGCTCGAATCAGGAGCTCATTGCCATTTTGGGCTTGACGTATCTCCATACCTACACTACATAATACCCCCTTTTTTTTTCTCCCCCAACCTCAACTGATTAATCGGGTACCCTATAATGACATTTATTATAGACCACATCCTGTGGAGGCAAGGGGAAGTCGAGATGAAACCAACAGGTACCTAATATCGATTCTACCATCTTCATTCCACGTGTGTATAATTCGATGCCATGTCCATTGTAAATTCCTATTTCTACACAATCGTGTCGTAGTTGCGCGCATCACCACCCTGTCGTATATCCCTCGAGGGTAGCGGCCAGTTAACCCGCCCATCCGCAGTCCATGTCTCCCCCCCAAAATTCCCCCAGCAAATAGGGGACCGGGGATGCACAGGAGAACAGCGGCCGAAGTTATGGCTGGACCGCGCGATTGCATATGCACGCCCATCTCAATATCGACCGCTGTGCCGGCACTTGCGCGGTAAGTTCCGGACAGACGGTTCCTATTCGCGGAGACCTAGCCTTTTCTTGTCTACATGCCTAGGTACATACATATCTACACTACCAGACTACCTATCATAATGCCAGACTGCACATATTGCATAGAGATAAGTAGGTATTCCATATGCAGGGTATTAGGAGGCCGCGCAGCTGAAGACCATATGTCAAATGCCAGGGCCAGGGCCGGCGGTTCTTAGGTGCATACTATAGTAGATTGGCAGGCAAGGTACGGACCCGCACTATGGGAGTAGTTGGCGTATGCGTGAAGACGTAGGTTGCCAGCCTATGAGGCGCCACGGCCAAGCTGTCACTATTCACCTGCAGCGCTCGCTTGTCCGGAAGAGCCCGAGTGTAGGCAGGTAGACAGATAGGCGTGCTGCGAGCGGTGATCTGTTTACGGTTGACTAGTGTGATGTGGTATTTTTACGCTGCACATACGTATGTGAATACGATAGAGGAGTGAGTATGTTGTCGAGATACTTGTGTCTGGATAGGAGGCCATTGGGGGTCCCCGGTGATGGGAATACCGGGTGGCCTTACTTACACGCAATGAGTGTAGGTGTTGTGTTCCGAGTTGTGCAATTTTGGTTATTTTGAGTAGGCGGTTAGATTGGTGGTGATGCTATGAAGTGTTAAGAGGTAACTCCATGCGATGCTTCTTCACCAGCTGTTATAGTCGACTATATTATCTATTCAATCTAAGCATTATTCATCTTGGGGCCATATTTAAAAATCAAATCTTCCATCAGTCTTATCAAATCAAAACATTAACACGTCTATTCTATGGAAATCTCCGAGACATACACCATACAATATCGAAATAAGCCATCAAGTCAAGGTTACCTGACTTCCAGAAGAGCAAGAGACCCCAATCCCACCACCACATAGCCCCCAAGGACGGTATTTTTAGGCAATTATCGAGCCCGTACGTAAGGCTTGCGTCTTACTCGGTCGATACGCGAAAGTCTGGAAGCATTTAGCCAAGCTCAATATATATTCACGTCGGCATTACTCCTCCTTGGCAATATACCCGGCCAAGATGCAATGCGCGGCGCTGCATTTTACTTGCGTCATGTGCGAGTCGTTTAGGCAAATGCCTATTTCCTACCTCCATGCTGGGTATTAGATCTCCTATGCTATGCGACATCGATGTTCGGGTAGAAATAGTTAGGCAACGGAAATGCTCCAAGCCGCCCAACTTTCCTGATGGAGGTATCGTATCGGTTGACTATCTGTTGAGTCTAGGTAGCCTTGATACCTATTACCGTAATCACGATTAACATCAGGTGTTCTAAGCACGTAGGACAACGCATTGCCTAGGATAAGTGTCTTGTCTAGTAAAGTTTTCAATTAACCGACGTTGAAATTCCAGGCTTAGAGGATTTAGAGTATTGAAGCAGTATAAGGATTCACGTATGGTGGTGCCTATTGTTCACCATCATGCCTATTCACCATACCCAAGCAAAACAGGGTTAGGACCAGATATTTGGGTCCCACGACTTTATTATGTTATTCTTTAGCAAATTCCATTACCCAGGTCCATGTATCCATCTTCTTCGCGTCGTGAAAGTATCGTATCTAGCCAGCTCTAATAAGCTCCATCTTCGCGCCTCTCTTCCCCGTCGCCTCATCCTTAACATCCTGGATACGCACTAGTACCTTCATAAACAACTCAACAGTAACCTCTCTACTTCCACTTGTCTTTAGGGTATACGTGTCCGCATCGAACACGCTCTCTGGCTCCGGCTCCGCCAAATCCCTTAGCCGAATCAAGCCTTCTATACCGAACCTCGGTACCAGGACCACGAACCCGTTGCTGAAGATCTTCATCACGAACCCTTCTTCCTCGGCGACGCGACCTCGTAATGATTGCCCGACGTAGTATGCGACGCTGGCACGGCCCGCGAGTTGCGCGTTGCGGTGCCGCACGTTAATGTTCTTGCACACGGCCTCGAGACGTCCGCGCGAACGTACCGACGGATGCATAGGTTCGTATTCAATAGCGGCTGCGAGTTGGCGATGGGCAACTAGATCAGCATATCGCCGAATAGGACTGGTAAAATGCGTGTAGATCTCGGATGCGAGACCGTAGTGTCGAAATTCGGGGAACGCTTGGGTACCCGCACAGAAATACTCGGCACTCATCATGCATCGCGTCGCCATGATGCGCACCAGCGTATTGAAGAAGGGCTCCTTCGAGTCGACACACTGGTCTAGAGAGTCGGCTAATGCCTTTGACGAGTCAAAGCGGAGCTCAAACCCGCGCTTCACCTTGAGCTGGTTGGCTAACTCGTCAAAGTTAGTCTTAGGTGGTGCAGCATGGCGTCGTAAGATAGCCGTCTGTGGAAAAGCTTCATAGATCTTGCTCGCTACACTAATATTGGCGAGTAGCATGAACTCTTCTACGAGAGAGTTGGTGTCTAGTAACGCCTTCGTCTTGACGTCGATAGGATCTGATGTCTCCGATTCCATCTCGACCTTGACTTCAGGCGAGGAGAGACTAAGAGCTCCTGCGTCCATTCGCTTCTGTTTTAGTTTCTTGGATAACATTAAAAGGGTTCTCATGCCCTGGGTTAAATCGTCCTGCTGAGATACATCATCGATACGTAGCTGTGCTTGTTCGTAGCTAAATGCTTCACGAGACTTAATGACAGACTTGGTAAACCTTACATTGATAATGTCGGCATCCTTATTGACTTCCCAGAGCACCGAAAATGCGTAACGCTCTACGTACGGTTTTAGAGAGCAAAGGTCAGTACCAAGTAACATCGGCAGCATATCGATACGCTTATCTACCAAGTAAACAGTTGTTCCTCGAATGCTTGCCTCGGTATCCATGGCGTTGCTCGGTTTCACGAAATGCGAAACGTCTGCAATATGAACACCCACCTCGAAGTTTCCGTTTGGTAAAGGTCTTGCATGTAACGCATCATCGATATCCTGGCACCCAGGAGGATCGATACTACAGATTAGAAGGCCTCGAAGGTCCTCCCGATCTTTCCAGCCAGGGTCGTCGGTGCTGGGTGGTACTATCCAGTCATGTCCCTCTTTAGGCAGACAATCAAGCACAGTCTTCGGGAACGGTCGGTACTGGACATCGTACTCAAGCAGAAGCGCCTCAGTCTCCGCAGCCTTACTTTCCAGCTCACCCAGAGACCTAATGAAGTGACCGACAGGGTGCCGGGATTCGCGGTCCCACGAATCGATAGCAACGAGTATTCGCTTTCCAACAATTTCTCCGGCTTGCCTTGTACGAAGGCGAATCTTTGGTACCTTCTTATCCATGGGGATCAAGAAGACGCTTTCTTGTTTTCTGCCTTGGGTGCCAGATTGGCTAACAGACGACGGGTCAACGTGACCGACATATTGACGCCAGTTTCGCTTGATTATACCAACCACCTTTGCGGTAGGCTGCGGCCGGCCTTCTGTGCTCAGGCCTTGTGTCTTCTTTACTTGCTCCTGCAGAGCTCGTTTCTCCTGCTCGGTAACTATATCGTCACCTTCTTCGTTATCGGCATTCTCGTTCTTTGTAATAGCTTCTTCCTCGATAATCTTGGTAGATGGCTCCTTCCATTGGTCCTGGGGGAGGACCTCTACTACTACAACATCGCCGTCCACCGCACGATTGATATTTTCTCGTCCAAGGACAATAAGTGCTTTAGGAAACGCGGGGACCTTGATTGAGGCCTCAAGGTAGTTGTATGGAGATACATTGAAGATGCCCTGATGGAGGATGCCACTCTTGACGCCGGTCATCATCTTGGAGAGGGTATAGTGTTCGGGGTAAAGGAATTCGGAGGCATTCTTATCTCTCGATATGCCTCGCTCTTGTGATTCGGGAATCATGTCGAGCAATCGGTCCGCATCTTCGAGCCCGGATACGTAGTCACGTAATGTAAGAGCTGGAATCTTCTCCCTCTTAGCCTTTTCGATGTTTAGTCTATCGTCTGTGAGCATAACAGTTACCGGCAACTGCTTGCTCCTGTTCTGGTTCAAGTGGTCATTATACCACTTGACAGCTTGTCGGACAGCCCGATCATTCCTATCATTGATGGTCTCATCCTGTCCTCGGGGAATGTAGGTCTCGAGTCTAAACTCGTTGAAGAAAACATAGAAACGCTTATCTTCACTCTTGGTTAGGCCAATCAGCCGGTTATATAGTGGCAAAGACCTGTTGCGCAGTTCCTCTAAGACGGTTTGTAAAATGACGACGTCGTAGAATGCAGAGCTCTGTTCAAACAGGTCCATAGCATTAAGCAGAGCATTAGTGTCTGGGACAAGATAGTGTCCTTGCGGATAAGCCTTAGTGCCTGCTGGCCTATCCGAAAGAACAAAGGGGGTCGCTGGAGTCGAAGTCAGTCTTGATGGTTATATGAGCATTTCTTGCCAACTAGATACAAGAACTTACTCTCTCCGCTCGCGTTCCTCGGTGCGGTTTCAAGACATCTTGAACATAGCTTAGAGGAACATGGGATATCTTGGCGAAGATAGACTTCGCGTACAATCTTTTGGACCTTGCCGCTCTTGGTAGATCTCACGTAGGTTTTGCTCGACAGATTTGGAGCATACGAGTCAGCACCTTGAGGTCTTTTGAGACTCGTCATCTTCGATCCGGGTTCCTCTTCTGGTTGATAAAAAATTTGAAATTTTTTATTTTTGTTTTTTTTTATTTTTTAGATGAGCTTGTCTAGCATCGAGTACCTTCTATGTCAGACGTTGAATAGGATATTTCAGATTCTCGAGGTTTGATACTAAACGTACTAAAAATGACTTATCGATAAAGTTTTTGCTAGTAACCTAGGTTAGTTAGCTCAGTACTTACCTGTATCTATTACATAAGCTAGGTACCCGCTACAACCTAGCGGCCAACCGCTACCGAACAGCCCACTAACGAATTGTTAGACATACTAACCAAGGTACTGGTACCCAAGCACTCTCATCAACCGACTTGAATATACATGATTAAACTTCAAATTTCCAAGATATCAGATCTAATTTCTTCGCTTACCATGCAAAGAAAAACTTTTACGTAAAAATCTAAAAACTTGATGTATCAATTGTCTTAGCTAAACTACCTACCTAACCTAAGATGCCTTGTAATTTTATATGTCTTTAACTGATAAGTATGATAAGAGAGGTATAGCATGATCGAGCATGAATGTCTCTTCCTTACAATTTCCACTCGTCAATTATACATCAACATACATCAACTTTCCGAGAGACTGCCGAACAACAAACCAAAAAAGAACCAAAAAAACAAGGTATCCGCATGAGCCGTGAAACTTAACATTACCTAGATATGATAGATATGCAAACACTTACTGCAAGGTTCCCCCACTTCTGCTCAGCTCGCAGGCCGCAGGCCGCATCCCGCCCGGCTCTTTCATCACCCATCACTCATAACTTATCACCTCAAACCCGGCCTGCCGGACACAAGCCGTCGCAAAGGAGGATGCGATACGGTCGCGGATCTATATTAAATCTAGCTCATATGACCCGTAATTTCAACCGGCAGATTTTCCCGCGTTGCCTTACCTTCATCTTATTGGTATCTCATTGTTATCCCGCCACCGATCGACCATATGCGCAACCCTTCAATTTTAAAAATAGCATTATAGCACATTTTTATCTAGTCTCTGTTGCTTTGCTGATGCTTGTCGATGCTAATCGATGCTAGTCGCCCTGTTACTATCGTGTCTGAGAGCTCCGAAATATGTGCTGATTTTTGGCAAGGTGAAGGTAGGGAAGAAAGGGTAAAAACAGGTCTACGCGATGGAGATATGGAGTCATGTCACTAAATAGGGCGAGATCGACAATGGCTTGGGAAGTAGGTCTCTTAACGGCAGCAAAAGTGGTACGATGGCCTACCTATTATACGTGCGTATAGCTTGCCAGCTTCCAAGGTCGGCAGGCCATGTGAATAATCACGTCTGCACCGGTGTGGTGGGAAACACGCTATTCACGCGTTCTAGATTGTCATCACGGCTACGAAGATGCGCAAATTGGCCACGATGGCGCGCAACGACTATAGCCTCACCATTATATTAAGACGCCAGGGGACGGGAAGGCAGGAGGGCAGCCAGGCTGGCTGACTGACTGACTGACTGACTAGGCGTACTGCATGCAGTGTGGTGGTGCCGCTTCTAGGTTCCTGGTTGATCCGCGGCACTTAGGAATGGTCGACTACATCGGGCGATATCTTAGCATCGCGTGGAGTACGCCATTGTTCAACCCATAGCCTACGTAGGACTATATACCGTCGTGCAAGAAATCAACATCAGCTGTTCTTAGTTGAAATAGCGAGAGATTAAAAAAAGGTTGAAAGAAGAAGCCTTGCGATACCGGAATTTGACGAAAGAAAAACTTCATGATATTATGGATGTTCGGTACGTCGTCGAGCAAGGTCGACGCTGTGAAGCACGCCAACGTGGAGAAGACGTCACTTCCGAATGTCTCTCGATGGTTACCTCGAACAAGTCTTGGGAACCATTCGGCAAGCGTGTTAGGAGTGTTGATTTAAACATGAAACATTACCATCAGCCACCTTTTTAAAACATACCTCAAGGGAAAGGAAATTTTAGAAGAAGAAGAAACATGCTGCTGTGGCTAGCCTCTAGGAAGTTTGTCCGAATGCGGTGACACCCTCGAGGTGTTGCCATATCGGATAGTTCTGGTTTCACCGATTGACGACAGACCTTGGGGGACCTGATCATGATTCGGCAGCGGAGAGTTGATGAGATTGGGTTTGAGATCCCCAGATCAGCCGTCTGCTCCTGCTTGCTCCTGCTTGATGCTGCTTGATGCTGCTTGATGCTGCTTGATGCTGCTTGATGCTGCTGCTACAGCTCTACTACGTGACATTAACATGATCTCGTACGTACGTGCGTCTACGTGCATTAGATAGTCGATGATCGATAAGAAGAGGACCTATAGAAAAGGCTTATAGGAACGACCTATAGAGGAGGCCTCGTAATAAACCTCTTTACTCCTTCACTTGGAGACTAGCGCCAAGCCTCCCGGTTACAGTCCAGGCTTCGGCAGCGGCGCTGCTATAAATATTCTGTACAAATTGCGTCATTAAGTAATGCCGGCGTTCTTGAAAAAAAAAAAAGCCACGCTCCTATGCATGCACCCGTACGAAAAAGCAATATGGTTCTGTCCAGAAAAAAAATAATAAAAATTAAAAAGAAGTACATTTATTCATGATATGTCGTCCACCAAAGTAAAAAGAGAGGCTATCGACGCAACAGTAATCTAAGCTAAAAATGATCAAATTGTGGATGCTCGACCGCCTGCAAGAGCGGGTAAACAGGGATATGGGAAATCTCCCGCTCTGTCGTGCCATGCAGAAGCAACGGACGAGCAGGTCATGGTAGGCTGGTAGGCACGTCTGAGCGTTCCCCAGTGGGTCGGCAGCCTGATAGATAGATCGTGGAGTGCACTCCTTAGAAATAATCTGCCGAGGGAGGGCAAGCCATGGGGTTTGTCGGTGGCGATGCTACAACCTACAACCGCTTATTCTACATACACAGTACCTACATGCCTAGGTAGGTTAAACCCTTCCTCTCACCGGGGCGGGATGGATTCATGGCTGTGCCTAAACTGTCAAAAGGAGGCTTACGCTTGTGTTCCCGCGAGATGGTCCAAGCAACCGAGCAAGAGGTTGCTTAGGAGATATGAGTGTGGGGTTAAAGCAAGCCACATCGACATGAAGATAGATAAGGATACTTATTTAGTTTAGATCGAAAGGACCTCAGAAAAGACTGAAGGATACGACGCGAGAGAAAGACGCGACTGCATGCCGAGTGTACCCTGTCATCCTGTCAGCCTGTTTTTAGCATGTTTGGAATTTTATGGAGGGAATACATATGGAGGGAATACATATGGAGGGGACATGGAGGGGACATGAGGGGGGGAACCACCCCTAGGCAGAGATACATAGTGTACATACACTAGGTTAGATAGGAGGGGGGGACCCATGGATGGGATCGTGGGCGTGGGGCGAGGACATGGGCCTTAGGCGGCTTGGGCGGTAGCATTTAAGGTAGAGTGGGGATAAACAAGCGCCAAGATGGATCATGATTTGCAGATGGTCTGTGGGTTACGGCTCCAAGCTTGAGCATTCATTGTGTCAGCTGGTTGGACGACAAGACCTCATCTCATAGCTTCGACGAATGACAACGGCGGGACCGTCCCTCCATCAAGTCTCCCCAAGGTCCAAGGGTACGACTGAGGAAAAGGCTCATTCTCAACACCGACCCCCCTAACCCTAGCCTAATGCTCCTCCTTGTGCTTCCCCTCCATACTCTACCAAACTATACTCATCCTCGAAGCCCGTCGCTCCACACCATCTTATCTCGTCTAGTACACACTCGCTTCCCAGGGCACTCTGGGCCGCTATAGTCGTTCCTATTTGCCCCATATCAGTGCTCCTCCACCAGTCACATGCGGTCCTATAGGCGCCGATAGTCCAAAAGTCATCGTCTATCTATACTCAAATGACTTGTTATAGATCTGGAAGGTCTAGCTCAACAGATAGCCGCTGCTCATGTTTCTCATGTTTCTCATCGTATAACGAGAGAGATGGTGGAATCGCAAGCGGAACCAGACCGCGCGACGAGATGAGGGGTAATCTCAAGTTGATACTTGACGGAACATCCATGCCCGGGTTATCCCATATCCCCAAGTGCCGGGGATAGCAAGGCAATAATAAGTCAAAGCTTTCTGTTACGCTACGCGCACATAGCATTGTATTATACATGCTAGTATGTGCGGTGTTCATCCAAGGCAGAGCTCTTGGCGAGCGACAGATGACTTGGGTAGAAGTTGAGAATAATCTGTCTAATTTCCTGATTTCCTGATTTCTTAATACCGGCTTCCTCCCCGTCATAATCTTGTAAAGCAGTTTTACTATAGTTAGAAGTGGGATCGTATCTTACGATTCCATTCGGTCTGTGTACATATTGGTATCCTTCCCGCCGGTTCCGATTTATTCCTGTTGGCTACTGAGACCTTATGCCCAAGCCTCTTTCTATAGTCTACAGCTACCTTTATTGTGGCCTAGCTCTTCAGCTGTGGCGTACTTCCGCATAAGCTATATACGAGGTGCAAGGATCTTTTTTTGCCAGTCCAATCATGGCCTGTTTCGACATGTGTCGGCCATGATGGAAGCCGGTCAACATCTAGGTCCGGCTCGTCTTCTTATTGGTCCTGATGCTCGATGACGCCCTCTGGTTCCATCTTGTATTTTTCGATGGGTCTTCCGACATATCGTGAAACATTGATATGTTGATATGTTTCTTCAACAATACTGTCGATGGTCGCTCGTTTGGTACCATGTGAGCTTGAGTGATATCTGTGAGCTCATAGTCGACCGGGTCGTCGCAGCTCTCCACAGGCCGGGATGACCTTAGTGCGTCGGCAATCGTATACTCATCTGTCTTTATCCATGGCTAGATCCGTGATCGCTGCTCTCTATCTCTATCTTTTTTTTTTTTCGGCCCTTGTCGCAAACAGATGATCGGGCTCCTGATAGTGGGAATCTGATAGAGTGACTCGTGACAGATGAGAAGAGGAGGCTGGCAGGTTGGTATCCGGCACCAAGTGGAGCTTATGCAGGTCGACGAATAGGTGAAGCTACATGTAGCTAAACCTTGGCTGCAGCATCGTGCAGGAAAAGAAGAAGACGGCGTAAGGCCTCGTCCTACCTAACCGTTTTAGTCCGTATGACACATGGACCTTTGATAGGTAACATCTCACAAACTCTGTGTTTACGTACAGAGATATGTACAGAGATACCCGTAGGAAATATGCTGAACCCCTTTACACGAGATCCTGTAAAATCCCAAGTACCTTAGGTATCATCTAGGTAGGTATACAACTTGTGTTCCATCTGGACAGTGTGTCCTCCTACGCCCCATGAATCCAATTTCGCCGCCGCGAATTAGAAGCGTATGCTACTAGCATTTGTGCAACGGACCGCCTTATATAAACTTATATAATCTTAAGGGGCAGTGTACTAATTTTGTACGCATATGAAGCTATTACTTTTTAGTATAGCTCGCGTATCGGCAACAATAATGGCACTCAAACAGATCATTAGACCAAAATATAAGCTACCCATTCGAGTAAGTCTGTTTAAGAGGTCAGCTTAGTTGATAGGCAGGACGGGAAGCGGAACGAGGAGCTCAAAATCTAGGCAAGGTAGACAAGCACTTAGCGTGCTGGTAGCATATCCATATCCCTGAATAAAAAAGTCCGGGAAATAGAAGAAGCCGCGTGTATATACACGGAGGGGGAATAGTGTGGATTCGCCATTATATCGGTACCAGCTGTGAGGTTTATGCAGCGATGTCGATTGACGACAATGTGGGGACTTCGAGTCCATGTTCCATATTCCATGTTCCATGTTCCACGTTCCATGGGCCATGGGCCGTAAGCTGTTGATCGTGGACTACGACATCGCGTCGCTCATGTAGGACTACAAAGATATCATGCATACAACGATTCTTATTTTTTCTCATCGCTCGTCAAAATCCTCTCTCTATGGCACTACCTATGGGAAATGTCAGATTAGACGTTGCCGAACAGGCCAGTTCCACAAGGTCGGTTCCTACCGCTATGGCGTTTGGTCGCTCGCCGTCTTGGCGCGCCTAATATTGCTGAGGACTGGTCGAATCCGTGGCGGCCTCCGAGGTGTGGCGTTCTTTAAGCCAATTAAGATGTCACTGAGACGGCTCCGGATTAGTTAGGCTTTATGATTGGGCTTTTTAGAGCTAAAACAAGCTTGGGGCTAGCTGGTTCTGTATTTGGTGTTGAAACTGAGATCCCTTTCGTCCATCGATGACCACAGCTTGTTTCACTACTCGGCTATCGACTTATCGACTGACATACCTGGTCAACTAACTATTTTATGTAGGATGTAACTAACTAACCTACCATCTACTAGGTACCTAACATCAGCTATTTTTGCTATTTCTGTCAGGCTTAGTAAATTCATTTCTCTGGATACGGTCATGCGGAGAGGCAAGGGCTTGTGAAGCGGGGCAACGATGCATTCGCGATTCCCGGGTGAGGTGGGATTTTGGATATGAGTCAACGCCCCCTCTAGGTTAGGATACTCCCTAGGATGTTCGCTAGGATGTTGAACAGATACGCACGTCTTGGTCTGGCATGTGCTAAGGTGGCAGGGTTATGCCGCGCGGAAGGGAGTTATGAGCAAGTGCTGACGAAATATTACGTGGTTTGGCGAATTTGGATGAAGCTAATAACAATTATAACGAGCTACCAGGCTACTTCTTGTCTCTTGACGCCTGAAAAAACTACCATTTCCTTGGAACGGGGAAGGGTGAATTTGATATTCCCTTAGGTAGCAATGATTTTTAGACAAGCCCCTCGTTTCCACCCCTGACCACACATCCCCCTATCTATCGGCGACAGCCTTGCAGCTAGGTGACTGAGAGATTTTGTCTATTATTAGTCCCTTGTTCGTACGGCGTGCCGTTCAATCAAACGGCGTATGCGCGTATGCTGATACGAGGCCATTGGTCACTTAGCTTGTATAGCGATCCAATCAGGACGGCGCTTCATTTAGCTGCACTTTCGCCGACAATAGGAAGTATAGCCTTGACTAGCGCCCGTTCGAATAGAGAAACTGCCTCGAAGTAGAATACTATGCTGACATTTGCATTTTTTAAGATGCCGTAAGCTAGGCTTACACAGTCGGGATGGTTTTACACATTGACGGACCAATGTTGGTAGCTCGAACCCCATCCTGCATGAGGTCATGCAGGTAAGAAAGAAGCAATAATAACAAGACATCAAGCGAAATATAGTAGCTTGATACGCATGCCGCTTACATAGTACGCATGGGTACATGGTGATAATGAATAATGATAGTTGATGAAGCTATATTTCGCGTGTTCGGTCGGCAAGCTAATATCGTGCTAATTTCTCTTGTTAATCATCATATTGTCAGGATCGTGTCAAGTATGCCAGGTAGTAGGGAATGGCGGAACGGACGTATGCCCCTTCAGCCATGCTGCCTTCGGATAGATCACCTGCCGACTTATTAGCTATACAGACGTGTAACAACAAGCAGCCGAAATACACGACTTCATTTGTAAACGAAACAGTCCTTGCGCCAACTAGACCACTTAACGGGCACTTATCAGTTCTCATCCCGTAATTCATGACTCTGAAATTCCGCAGCCGCCATCCGCTTTTTTTTTTTCCTGCTTTGACTTATCATTTCTTTTTAATATTAGAGATTAGTATTTTTTTTTTACCATGTACCTCCACCGAACTGCAGTTATTAGTAACTAGGTCTGAGACTGGTGAGACTCTGCATTGTCCTCGTGTACACTCGAAACTTATCCAGGGCCGATCAGGATGTATCCGCGATTGTCCGGCTTTTTTGCTCCACAATCGAATTAAAAATTCCGTAAGAGGCGACATCGCTGGGCGTGTAAATTTTCAGGAAAAAAAAAATTTTACTAATAATAATATTAAAGTACCCCAGTTCCAAAATGTATCATATGTATGGAGGAGGCAGAGCTGAGAAAAGGTACCTGCCGCATAATCCTTGATACCATTATCTGTAGTAAAGGATGTAGTTAGTAGATCAAGCAAAGCAGTATGTATGTAGAGCAGTAAATCAGAAAGCGCCGAAAAATATGATCGGGAACTGCGGCTCACATTTTTTACTCAGGCAAAAACCTTGTGCTTAGAATACATATGTTTAATGCTAGATCTAAAGTCTATGTATTTCCACTAAGGTACATACTAAGGTAAATTATGGTTCACGTTTTTTTCTCCTGCTGCACCTTCCATAACCATCAATTAATTGGGAGAGAGACCCGACCTTGAA
Organism: Daldinia sp. FL1419; assembly: GCA_025201765.1. NCBI lineage: Eukaryota > Fungi > Ascomycota > Sordariomycetes > Xylariales > Hypoxylaceae > Daldinia > Daldinia sp. FL1419. The sequence goes on from MU623369.1 coordinate 251,701, forward strand.
ACATTCGGCCGGGTCAAATCTTCCCGCAACTCCACCGATGCGCCGATGGAGCCGTTTGTATGTTTGTACTCGGGTACTTTCAAATAGGTACCCTAGGTACCTAATCTTTAAAATGTTTAAAATGTCCCCAAGAAAAGTAACTATCTAACCGTGTCCAATAAGTTAGGCACTGCTTCCATTCTCTACCTAGTTGGAACCTACCTGTATGTATAGGTGCCTACTTAGGTACCTACCTTACATATCATTAGTACGATGTGTACGGTATTCAATAAAATAAAAACAGCGAGTGGTACGACTTGTAAGGCTACTTATCTATATGTGATAATTGAGAATATATATAAGTAGGTACCTAGGTACATAATATAATATATCAGTTCCTTATGGAAGTTAGTTAGTTCTACTTGAAGCAACTAGGCACTTTTCGACATCTTATTTAAGGTTAACATCGAGGTACCCGACAAATTGGACAAAACTGTAACTTGCAGCCACTCGAGCATTGGGGGTCCGTCCGACTAACTTTTTCATGCGTGTAAATGAGCCTGCCAGGTTGCTAGCGCTTGTTTTGGAATCATGTCTGTTGAGATAGTTCCAACGGGATGCCGGTCAAACTAAAAAGAACTTCAACCTTTATCGGCGAATTAACCTCAAACTTCTTAAAAATTCCAACATAATATCCATATATGCGAGGGAATATACGTACCTCCTAACATATAGAGAATTATCAGGTGTCACCAAAAAAAAACCAAAAACCAAAAAAAAGATGATGAATTTAATGATACGCTAATGCGGAGCTTATCCAACTTAGGTAACTTTACCCACGCTTCGTGCTACCGTGTGTACCGTTCTTGCTTCCTACCGCGTACGCGGATGTGATATATGTCCAGGTGCAGACGGATATACCATGTACATCCATGGATATACATAGCTTAGGGTACTTCTTAATATGTATTTCTATGCTACATATTGAGGTATGAATCATCCGCAGCGCCCAGTCGGATTCCTGGTTCAATGTTTTATTCCAAAGTCCGAATCACATCATAAACCTGAAGTTTGAAGCTGCACGATGAAATCCAACGGCCGCGGTTCGGTTCGATCTTCACAGTATTAGTTACGCATTTGGGACCGTCTTTTCTTCGACAGCTCGTGTGTGTATCGTATGTAAGGCTGAGCCTGGTTTTCCAAGACGAAAAAGAGAGTGGTAGATTGGTGATCGGCTTGGTCATCTCTCAGCTCGTGATGCAAGACGAGAACTACTGGAGACTAGTCGAGCCTCGTCGGATTCAAGTTTACATATCATGTTTGTAAGTTATCATTTTATATACTGTCGCTATTTTCGCAACAAATCATTGCCACACCCGAGGTCCTTTTTAACAACGTTCTATGCGTTCTCGTTTGGTTCCCTTTAAACAAGCAGTCTACTACTGCTACTACTGTTGCTACTACTGCTACTACTGCTACTACTACCACCACCACCAATACTACCATCATCTAGGTATTAAAACTGCTACATGACCACGGTACATCGTAGCTTCTCAACCGGGCAAGCATCTTAAGGCATCTTCATTCTCATTCGCCTACAACCCTCCCCTAGCTGCTTCTCAGTTGCCAAGTTACCCATCTATGCAATTATGTACATATTATATACAGGGACGCCCCCTTGCAAATTGCCTCCCCCCCCGTTGCCCCGTTCATAAACATCCTTGCCCCTTGTCTGCGTCTGGGCTTGCACAACCCCCGGTCATTCTGGTCTCTCCCCCCCTGTTCCTTCTTAGAGACCCTTGGCTCTGTTCGGCCACTCTTCTCGGCGTTGCTGATTACTGTTCATCATCCATTCGCCATCCGCATAGTCCCCGTTGATTTATGGTCGCATTCTGTTACTCTATTGCTGCTTCCTGCGCGTTTTCCGACTAACTTGCTAATTCATAGACCTTGTCCCGTCTCTATATTCTATCATCTACTAATCCTGGGTCGCGGGGCGCCTTTTGAGATAAACCCATATCTGGCCCTACCTGATCCATCCAGCATCCAGCATCCAGCATCCAGCACTTGCATACCCGCTCTTGCGTTTGGCTTTAATCCGCATTTTATACACATGCTGGCTGCTATGCTATACCACCTCACGTTTCTTCCTTCTTCCCATAACCGTTGCAGCGTGCGGGCACAATACACTAGAAGCAGCAGACCTACTCTAGTTCGGGTTCGCAGTCATAGTCGCAGGTCGCGTTGTATTGCACGTACCTATTCTCGTTAGAATTAGCGTTCCCAGGAAACCAGGAAAGCAAACAAAACCGAAACTCAACGCCAGCATCCCGAGAAGCTAAGAGCGCCCAGCTTCAAACGCGAAATAGTTGTCGGCTCTAAGCCTGCTTCTATTTAATCCTGGACCGAAAAGAGGTAGCCCGGCAGAGGCACGACACCATCTAGGCTTGGCTTCCCGTTGATCCACCCATCCATCTCTTTTGCACAGGTGCCGCCTATCCAGTCGTTATCAACCTCTGTCTGTACATACTGCTGCCACCCACTGCCACACACACACACACCCCAGATTTCTAACTCGCAGCCTGCCCTGTTCGTGCCTATCATTGCGGTTTGCGATAGTCTCAGAGGAGTTCAACGACATCTGAAACCAGGAAAAAAAAGAAACACAATTATATCAAAGTCTCCATTATTGCAGATATCAAAATCAAGAGTTTTGCGCGTTGCGATCCTAACGCGACGAGACTCTTATATCTTTGTCTACTTGGCCGACTTTGGATCCTATTTTAGACTAAAATAGGACTTCCTACCCGAGAGGTCAATCCTTTTCCCCCTCTCTCCCACGTTGATAAACTACTACTACTACTACTACAACTACTACCACCACCACTCTTGTTACCACATACAGGAGCCTTACGGACTTATGAACGGGGCAACTTCCCCGGAGCAAGAGGCAAAACACAGCAGCTGAGCAGATCGGCGTCAGAAAATCAAACTATTCATTAACTAAAACTACACGACAAGACAAGAACAAGACAAGACAAGACAAGAAAAAAGTAGTAATAATATGAACGAGAAAACAGCTTGATTTTAACTTAACATTTATCTTTTAGATGCACCAAAATCACAGTTCGTTTCAAAGTTATTCGAAAAATATTTTTTTTCGACCCTTCTTAACCCTACCTCTCTTGAAAGGTTTACCTTACTGAAGGGGTTGAGCCGATCAAGGCCATTTTTGCATCTTATTCGCCGGCGGCATTCCACACGCAACATTTTTAACGCAGTAGTACCGAAAGCTAGGTACCTGTGCTCCCCGGTTATAAGTACATCATACATGCGCTACAATCGCTACATGCGCTACATACCGAGTTACATAGTGCGCTAGATACATATCATACATACACATACGGGTACACTACATACATAACTACATCCATGGTATCAACCCCGATACGAAGACTTGAGAAGTCGGGTTTGCGCCAATCTACCAACCATATGCGCGAGTAATCTGCATCATTCCCCTCGAAGCAAGCACACTTTGCCATCTTTCCAAGATCTACTACCCTCGCCTTGTTGCGCGCGTCATTCACCCTTTTTCCGCCCTTTTTTTTCTAGTCCAACTATATCAAGACACGTCGCTCTGCAGGCACAGCTTTCTCCACGTCTCGTCCGCCGCCTGACGTGCAACATCGCATCGTCGCCCGAATGTATTCTACCCAGCCTAACGGCGCTGAGGGTGCGACCATCAATCCCGCAACTATCAACCCTGCTGCTCTCAATTCAGGTGAGTATCTGCGCATTTAATACAAGCCTCTTCTTTATATATATTAATTATATCTTTCGTCTAATCTTTAAACCTTTTTTTTTTCTTATTTTACTCCCGCGCCTGTATTTGCGCGCCGTTGTTTTTACTCGAAGCTTGGGAGCTTTGAGCTTGTTCCCGTAGCTCATTTTTTGTACCATTGACTTTCTTAACCTAACCACTAATGATCCGCATCGTCATCATTTATCCGTCGCTATAAATTTTACATTGCATTTCGCTCGAGCGAGCACAACGCGACTCTGATTTTGCTTTGAACTATCACCGGCGCGATGGCATATACCCGCCTGTCATCCCGATTCCTTTTTCCCTTTAATTTAACGGTCGTCTCATTGTTATCTGATCGCCGATTACTGATCCAACGCTTCTGATTACGTAGAACTTTTAAATCCAACCACCCGAGGCTTAAAGAGAAGCCGTTCCCCGGACTCTTACCACGACGCGCCGTTGTCTGAGACTCCCGGAGATGATGGTAAGCCTCCGTCTTGCTTTTGTGTATCCTATCTAGTACGGTTCCCGCTGTGCGCATCGTGCGTTATGTTACATCATGTTGTTGTGCAACGGGCCGCCACAAGGAGCTACCTGCTAATATCGCTCGCCGTATCGCAGGTGATTCGAAGCAGCCTAGAAAACGCGGCCGACCGATGAAATCGCGAACTTCTGGTGACCTCTCGGAACCACCTAATCAAACCCAGATTCCTCCGCCCCCCGCCCAAATGTCGCAGTCTATACCACCGCAGACTCCTCAAAGTCAGAATGCCCCGCTACCCGGACAGCCTGGGGTATATACTCCAGCCCAGGCATCGCCCCCGCCGAAGACTACGCCTACCAAGACAACTTTAAAGGCGCTACCAACCGTGCGCGACCACACTACAGATCAGCTCGGACCTGGCGGCGATGAATACCTCCCACGCGAAATCGACGATGCGGGCGAAAAGAAGGTCATGCCCAACGGCCAACTACTGGGAGGGCGAGAATATAGATGTCGTACCTTCCTTGTTCCCAATCGCGGCGATAAGCTTTTCATGCTGGCTACAGAATGCGCAAGAGTCTTAGGATACAGAGATTCTTATTTGCTTTTCAATAAGAATCGGTCGCTATTCAAGATCATCGCGAACCAGGTTGAAAAGGACGATCTTGTGACGCAGGAAATACTTCCATTCTCGTATAGGTCAAGACAGATAGCTATAGTAACAGCGCGGTCCATGTTTCGTCAATTCGGTAGTCGGGTCATTGTCAACGGACGAAGGGTGCGAGATGATTATTGGGAGCAGAAAGCGAGGAAACAGGGCTTCACGGAGGCTGATCTCGCGGGAGAGAAGAGGCCGGGCGCGTCCAAGGCCAGAGAAGCAGCAGCTGAAGCGAACAGCAGTATGGCGTCCCTTCCAGGAGCCCCTCACGGTGAGATTGTATATGCGAATACTCCCCCATTCGGCGGTGCTCCGCAACCCCTTGTTCAACCAGGTATGATGGGACCACCAGGAAGCTCGACCAGAATGCCCATGATAACAGTAGGACCAGATCTGAACGATACAAGGACTCGAGACTATAGTAATTTCATCAAAGGTGGCCCTCGACAGGAGATTACCGGTCCAGCCTATCAGGATAGGACACAATCCAGCCCCATATCGGAAATAAACCAACAGGCACACCATGCTGCCGAGTTTAATCGAACTGTTAATCAACAGCGCGACATGCGATCCGACTATATAACTAACATATGGCGGAGACCCCACGAACAGCCGCCAACTACTCAACCCGTAACAACCGAGCCTGCCCTGCCCACGACCCGTCCCGGCCAGTCGCCTCACGCTGCGCCGGCAAGTATGCAGACGTCTGGAATCGTACCAAACCAGAGCCCACAGATGATGATGACCGCGCCTCCTTACTCGCAGCCTATCCACTCTCAGCAGCCGATCAGCCAACCACCGATGCGGGGAATTCCTCAGCCTTCCTCCCAAAAACAGCCGAGGACCTCCAATATCCAGCCTGGCGCTTCCGGAAGTATGTCCCAAGGAACTCCCGCATACAACTACGGCTCTTCAAACCAAATGTGGGGTCCTCAAACTCCCCAGACTCCTCAGCATTATCAGGGGTATACAGCTCAATCGCAGCCCTCTCCCCACCCTCAACAGTCGCCAGCTCCGCAGCTACGTCACTCGGGAGGCACCCCCCAAATGCAGCCCAGTACTATGCAGTATCACGGGATGCCAGGTATGGGACAGGGTTATCCCAATCCCGGCCAAGGCATGTATCCCCCTGAACAAACACCTCGGCAGTTTATGCCCCAAAATCCTGGGCCTGGGCCAGCCGTCACATCGGCATGGAATACCCCGCAAACTTCGGCCGGCCAGACGTGGTGGGCAAATCAACCTCAGTGATGACACCTAGAGTCTTCAACCAACAAGGCAAAATTACGCGAAACTAACCGTTCGCCATTACTATCACTTATATCCAGGCCACACATCTCACCCTGGACGCCTACGCGAGACAGCCCGAAACATAATCACGGGTTTCTCATCTGCGCACACTTTCAGGATGGTTCTTTGATTTGATGGAGCTACAAACCTGCTTGCACTATTTGGCCTATCCCGGCAATAGAGGAGTAGGGGAATGTTTGGTCACATTTTGGGAGGATTCTTACCGGGCTTACATTCATTCGGGCAAAGATTTGGAACTGGTAGGCTATACTGCCCCTGCGCTTTGCGCTGCATGATGAGACTACAGCCAGCCAATCATTTTGTCAAGCTCAGTTCTCGGACAGCATTTTGCATATACATTTGATACCACTGAGGCTTTCGTCATTTTTACGCTATTCTTCGTTCGTTTCGACCAGATGTTTACTCGTTTTGTTTTAAGCGATACCCTTTACACCACAGATGCTTGCAAACCGCTTTCTCTCAAACTGCCGACTACATACCATGATGCCGCCCATAAGGCGAGGTTCAGAGAGCTAGCTGGTATTGCACTCGTATATTTTACGATGTCAAGCGTGAATAGACGTCAATTTCTTCACCGTTTTATACCAACTTTTGGCTAGTTAACTGCTACGCCGAATCTCGGGGAATCAACTGACAGCAGCCTCTTGATGTCCCTTTTGGTGGCTTGGCCATGAGTTACGATTGGTGGTGCCGGGCACGGCTCAGCCTTGATTGATACCCGTTCCGTTCTCTGTGCTAATCACTTATGGTCATGGCATTGCATAAATGGCGGGGGTTACATATTTTTTAACGGTCATGGGCTAGGGGGGTTTTTTGCTACCTTTATTTCTACGTTCTTCGTTCTTCGTTATTTTTTATTCTTTTACTACTTTATTTTTGCTTTTCATGTGGGAAATTGGAAGCAGTGCACGTATCTATCAGTTAGCATTGGAGGAGTTTACTTTATTTCGCCGCTGTTCTTGAGTAATTTCGCTATCGTTCGGGCTTGGGTTACCTACACAATACGGGATCGAACGGATTATTCGATCAGGGGCGGTTAGACTCTTGCTCATTGATTGAGTTCGGGTGTGGCTGTCTGTCTATTCCCCACGATTGTCTTCTTGTGGGCTTTTCGGAGGGTCAAGTTTGCATCTAAGGGATGTCGGGATCTCTTGTAACCGGTCTTAGGTTCTCTTCCGGAAGGGAGAGAGCTTACTGCCCGATGTGTTCAGATTTAATTCAAGCGGAGTTGCGCGGAGGGTAATGATCAAAGCGCAACAGGGTAATACAAATCAATACTTGCTGGAAACTAAATTCATTATTTGAGTTAAGATGCTAGTGATAGTCTTTTTCTAGGTTGACGAGAATCTTGTTATTGTTCGTTTACCATTACTTGTAGCACATCCTCTAGTATACCGAATCCGAATCCGCACTCGTTCTTAAAGGACCTATATAGATGAGCCTTGGATGTCCCTTATCCTATCCGTCGTGCGGATGATGACCACAATATCCCATACGTCGAGATGTGAAGATCTCGGGCCAAGTGCCGTATCGAGCTTCAGAGCGGGGGGTAGAATCCCTTTGGCTACGATGGATATACAATTACGTACAGAAACTGCTGATGACGGCGCACACTAGACTAGAATCATACGTAGGAAGGGAGCTACATGGTGTTTTTCGATCCCTTCCGCGGCGTACAAAATTAATCAGCCGATGGATAGATGGATAGATGGTTCCAGACCGGGCTTCTATATCCATGCCTTAACCATACATGCCAGCTACCTTTGCATACATATATCTGTACGTATTATGTATGCTGTGTGTGGGTAGATATGTACGTACGTTGCCATAATAAAGCATGCTCCACGGCGGCGCATGCCACGCGCATATATGTACAATACAATACAATACACTACTTACTTACAGGATGCCTACCTACCTAGTACCTACATTGCCTTACATACCAACCCATACCCTACCATACCCTACCATATATACCTACGTTAGGTAACCCTACCGCAACGTTCCAGACGTTTGGATCCAGCGGGACGGGAGCGAGCGAGCAAGGCTACATCACGGTGCGTGCAAAGGTAGGAGTCAGGCAGCACATCGGCACGCAATTCCCACGAGACGAGGTATGTAAACATGTAGGTTAGGTAGGTATCTACCTACCTAGGTACCTGGGTATGTAAGATGGATGTAAGAGGGTGGACAGCCCTGCGTACATACGCACACATTATGCGCATCACCTTACTACCACACCACACACCCCAATTATATCCTACACCATACCACCATATGCCATATTTTATATGTACACCATTACCACACCGTGCTATACCATACCATCCCATCCCATATCATCCCATACCATAGCTACGAGATCTGACTCAGCCCTACATTACCAATGAGAGGGTACCCCGTGCGGAGTCCCGTGCTTTGTGTGTGCCGGCCCTGCGTACATATCCATATTGCACCTCTTATTTTCGCCTGGCATATATTACCTAGGTAGGTACGCATACTTCATATCCAATCTTAATTCTTACTTCTTACTTGTTTACTTGTTTACTTATTTACTTATTCACATAACTATGCGTAGAACATACCTACATGATATTTTCACTGACTTCCATTACACGCTTACTCTGCGCAGCCCATACCGCACGCACCTCCGTCGGGCCCGATTCGACGCGGGGAAGGATGGGGTGAGATGAGAGAGAGAGAAGGATGTCGGATTTAAAAGGGGGGGTTCATTTTACGGGTAATGCAGGTAGGATTATGTACATGACATGCGAAAATTCCCCAGAGCGGATGCGCTCTCGGTCCCCGGGTCCGCGAAGGTGGATCTGTATCCCTGCCGTTGTCTGATAAGATTCATTTATGATTTTTCTAATTTTTGAATCGGGTTGTTTCTTTTTTGCTTTTGCTTTTTTCAATGTCCTCGGAAATGTAAATCACATAGGTGCCTAAGAGGTAGGTAGGTAGATATGTAAGAATTTACGGTCGATATACTGCGATATACACACTTACATTTCCTACATCCGTACCCGTTCGGCTTTTTATGTAGTACATAACTACCAGGTAAATAAATAAATAACTACCTAAACTAACCCAGGTACTTCGCCCCTTCGCAAGGGGATATGGTTGGTCACCTTAGCTGGGTCGAAAGGTGATTCCCGAAGCATTGTTCGTCCGGTAGACGGACCAACTACGGCGGTGCCAGAGCTGCAGAGATAGCAACGATGACGATCATTTGGGGGGGGGGGGGGGGGGGGGGGGGGGGGGGGGGGGGGGGGGGGGGGGGGGGC